>VDFB02049749.1:0-21770 GCA_007258455.2 Sequoia sempervirens
TGATGAGATCGACCTCTCAAAAGTCTTGAATAATCTAAAACAATAGATAATAGTGCCTGAATTAGATTTGCAGTAGAAAATTTCATCCCATGTCTTCTCTTACCATTGTTCCTAAATCCTCCTTTAGTGTTGCCTCCAGTCATTTCCATAATTCATCCAAATAGATTCAAATTTGAATGTAGTGGCTCAAACTTACAACTCTTAATAAACGACCAAAATTGTTATTATGCAATTGTTAGCCAGGTCATATAAATTTTGCATTATCTGACAACCAATTTTGAATTCTCAACCCCTTTTGCTAAACTAAGGGTTTACAAAGGTCAAACAATAGAAATGGATAAAAGCGTTTCAAGTTTGTAGCAAAGAGTTTTTTCCCTTTGTGGCAGAGGGTTTCCAAGATAACATGGAACTTATGTGCTCTAAGTGTGGAAATGGTTTTACAGAAGCTATTGCAATTACTCAGTCCTCTTCTGATGTGCATCAGACTCAAAGGATGGCCAATCAAAATGGAGAAACCAGACGAGGATATGGAGAAGAAGATGAAGGCTAGAGGAGAGACCATGTACATGAGAAAATGCTACAACAATTATTTAGTGTGATTAACCAAAATGATCCCTACGTATAGGAGCCTCTTCCACAAATATCCTGCATAAGAAAGAGAAAATGACATGTAACCCAAAGAAAAAATGAATTTTTCCTGGAATGCAAAAAGATATCAAATGTAGGGCGGTGGACCTAACTCAATTGGAAAAAGAATCCTATTGCAAGAAAGAGACCTATCATAAGGTCTAGTGTCCCCACCATCCCCATGGTACCAAAGGGCATGTCACACCAGTGTCATTGATCACGTGAAAAAATTTAGGGGGACCAATTCCTATAGTCTAAAATATATATATATATATATATCAAATGTTGCCAACACAGGTTCATGCAGCTTTGTGTAGGAGTTAGAGCTAAATACTAAAAGAGAAATCTTATACTATTTGCAAAGAAAATTTCATAATGTTAACAAACAGAACATATACAATGTCAGCTTACATAACAGCTATCCATCCAAACAATACGTGTTATCTAAAATGAGGGGGTGGTTAATTAAGCATTAAGACATTCAAATCTTCCAAATTATCCATTAAATAATGTGCTCAAAATAAGTAGTGCACATTTCTCCAACTATTTTGTAGCTTGATTGAAGGGTAGTAGGAAAAAATGATCCATTGGCATAACATCCAATCGAGGCTGCAAACACATTGGATCTTGATATTGTGAAGGGTCCCTCCATTGGAAGTAAAAATAATTGGTGTGTAGTCCATGAGATGTTATTATTGATGCCTTTTAGATGAGTAACATGGATTAGAAGAGAGTTTTATGAGAGACTTAAGATCTAGTATTCACCTGTAGGTGTGGAAATGATTGGGATTAGAAAGTTTTAGATAGGGTTGGTTGATGGCATAAAACACTACATTTTCTACTTTACACTAAGGGTAAGGTCCCATGGAGGGGGGCTTCCTTAAAAATCTTAGCATATGTTGCTTAGCTTTTTTAAGAATATTTTAAAGTTCTTGGTCTCATGGATTTAATCTTGCAATTCTGCTTAAAATTTTAAGCTCCAAAATTTAAGGAATGAACTATAGTGCTTTGATAAAAAATAATAAATAAATGAAAATTATCTCATTTTTATTTCTTAATAAGAATTTAAAATTTTATATGAGAGACAAGTGGCATAAAAAAACTCCTAAGTTGTAGGGGAAATTTATAGCCCCACCCCAATTTCACCAGCTAAAATATGCATTCCTAAAAGGTAGGGGCTCCTATTTTTCTAGAAAACATTCCAATTAATCCCATAGCACAATTTTTTTTTCGCATGAGACCTCCGGCTCCATGAAAATAAAATCCCAAGCCCCCCCATGGGACCATATAGTAATCCCCCATATTAGTTATCACCTAGATTTTGTACTAACACTGATAATTTTAAGAGTGTTATGGAGAAACTACGAATGTATATCAATGGAATTTAGAAACATGAGAATTTTAAGAATGTTGTTGAGAAACTATAAATTAGTATCACTTACACTCAAAAACTTGAGAGCTACTATATTGTAATATAGTATTTGAGAATAAGGGACTATAATAATTCTTAACTTGAAATATTGACTATCCTTTAATTTTTATATAGGAATCAATGCAAAGTTAAAATTTTAAAGTTGTATGTTGATTGTAAGACAATGAGAACAATAATGAAGAATATTGGGAAGAAACATATGAATAAGAAGAGGAAATGGATGAAACAATAAGTGTAGCCATTGCATAATAGGTGCATTTGTTCGATATCCATCCAAATTTCCAATCACAAAACTACCCTTAGTGATACGAAACAAAATAAATAAACATAAACATGCACAAGTTGGCTTTACCACTATTGAAAAGCAGAAGCACAACTATAATTTATAAAAAATGTGAGAAATTAAGAATATAATTTTCTACTTTCAAATATTCAAAAACAAAAACACATATAATCTCTTTTGCACTGCATATACAACATTGCAAAAATAATGAGTAAGATAATCCATGAGTTATGTATGCTTTGCAATAGTCAAACTTGTGCACAAGTTGGATTTACCACTATTGAAAAGAAGAAGCAAGAATCTAGCTTATAAAACATGTGAGAAATAGAATATAATTTTCTATTCTCAAATATTCAAAACAAAAACACATATAAACTCTTTTCCACTCCATATACAACATTGCAAAAATAATGACTAAGATAATCCATGAGTTATGTATGTTATGCAACACTCAAAATTGTGCACAACAACAAAAGATTAGACTCATTAAAGTGAAGGAGTAGTGTAACTCTAACAAATGCACACACCTAAAAAATAGGTTCTACTATACACAATTTTTAATCCCCTATTTTTGAAATTAATTCTTTTCTGAGTGAAAAAGTTTGGAACATACTTTATGCAAAATAGTATTCTAAACATTTTGAATCACACTAATATAAAATACAATCGGTGTAGCCATTGCACCTCCTTTCGTTGCAAGTGCTAGTTACATATTTTTGTAAAAGATAAAGAACTAAAATGGAATTTTAGATTTATGCTTCCCTATGACCCTTCACCTTTTCATAGTTAAGATGAAAATTGTGACATATAATAATAAAAACCTAGTTTACATGTCACTATTTTTCACTCCACAAATGGTGTTGTCCTGTAGGGGAACAACTCAACTTTTATAGGGAATGTTCTCTTATAAATACTAAGGACACATCATTACTAAGTATTGTAGTACTTCAAGTTGTCAAAAAATGTAGTGATTTGATTTTTAGTTATTCCTTTAAAAGTGTTGATATATTTTCACATTAAAGTTTGTTTTGCAATTGTTTGAAAGGTTTACATATATTTTTTGATATATAAAATTATTTAAATATCATCATTGTACATTTCTCGTAGGATTTTAAAGGGGATTTTTTTCACAAATATAGGAGGGACTCAAGTCTAGAATATTGTCTATAATTGATTTTCCTACATGTGCGAAATAGAATATCATTTTCTATTTTCAAATATTCAAAACAAAAACACACATAAACTCTTTTTCACTCCATATACAACATTGCAAAAACAATGAGTAAGATAATCCATGAGTTTTGTATGTTATGCAACACTCAAACTTGTGCACAGTAACAAAAGATTAGACTCATTAAAGTGAAGGATTAGTGTAACTCTAAAAAATGCGCACATCTAAAAAATAGGAGTCTATTGTACATGATTTTTAATCCCGTCTTTTTGAAATTAATTGATTTTTTGAGTAAAATAGTATGGAACATACTTTATGCAAAATAATATTCTAAACATTTTGACTCACACCAATATAAAAGATAATCGGTGTAACCATTGCACCTCCTTTCTGTGCAAGTGCTAGTTACATATTTTTGTAAGAGATAAAGAACTAAAATGGAATTTTAGATTTATACTTCCCTATGACCCTTCACCTTTTCATAGTTAAGATGAAAATTGTGATATGTAATAATAAAAATCTAGTTTACATGCCACTATTTTTCACTCCAGAAATGGTGTTGTCCCATAGGGGAACAACTCAAGTTGTATCTAGGGAATGTTCTCTTATAAATACTAAGGACACATCATTACTAAGTATTGTAGTACTTCATGTTGTCAACAAATTTAGTGATTTGATTTTAAGTTATTCCTTTAAAAGTGTTGATATATTTTTACATTAAAGTTTGTTTTGCAATTGTTTGAAAGGTTCACATATATTTTTTAATATATATAATTATTTAAATATCATCATTGTACATTTCTCATAGGATTTTAAAGGGGAATTTTTTCACAAATATAGGAGGGACTCAAGTCTAGCATATTGTCTATAATTAATTTTCCTACATGTCAGAAATAGAATATCATTTTCTATTTTCAAATATTCAAAACAAAAACACATATAAACTATTTTGCACTCCATATACAACATTACAAAAACAATGAGTAAGATGTCAGTGAGCTATCCACAATGCCAAGCCTATCTGTTAGGCATTCAAAACTATCCTTTGGCAATGCCTTGATGAAGATGTTAGTGAGTTGCTGCTTGGATCTGCAATATTGAAGTTCTATCTCACCTTATTCCACCAATTCCCTTATGAAGTGATATCGAATCTCGATGTGTTTGCTTCATCCATGGAAGACTAGATTATTTGTCAGAGCTATTGATGAAACATTGTCACAATGAATAACTATGCTATCATCTTGTTGTTGTTGTAAATCTGCAAGGATCCTCCTCAACCAAATAGCCTGACATGTTGTTGCATTTGTTGTTATGTACTTTTATTTTGTTTTTCTAAGAGAGACAATCAACTGCTTCTTTGATTCCCATGAGATTGCACCTGATCCCATGTTGAAGACAAAGCTTGATGTGCTATTCCTATCATCAACATTTTCTGCCCAATCAAGTCTATATGTGAAACCATCCAACTTAAATTCATTTGATGCACCATACATGATATCATATCTTGTTGTTCCATTGACATACCTCAAGATCCTCTTTCCTACTTGCCAATGTGTGTCCTTAGGTTCCTCCATGAATCTAGATATCAAGCTTACTTCATATATTAAATCATGCCTAGTTGATGTCAAGTACATAAAACTTCCAACCATGCCTTTATAGAGGGTTGGGTTCACTTCCTTATTGTTGTTATTCTTGCATAGTTTTAGACCTATTATTGTTGGTGTGGGGGAAGGTTTATTACATTATGCATTTTAAACCTTCTTTAAAAAAAATTGCATAGTTAGCTTGTGAAATAAAAATTACATGCTCTATTTGTTGAACTTCTATCCCAAGGAAATACTTCAAAAAACCTAGATCCACCATCTCAAATTCATTTTTCATCACCTCTTTAAAATCAACAATTCTATTGTCACTGTTACTAATAAAAATCATATCATCTACATACAAAACAACAATTAAAATATTTCCTTTGGCTGATTTGATGTAAAGTGTGGGCTCACTTCTGCTCTTATTAAATCCATTGGTCAACAAATAGGAGTCTATTCTATTGTACCACACATGAGGTGCTTGTTTCAGCCCATAAAGAGCTTAGTGATAGTAGATTTCCACAATCCATAGAGAATGTTGCAAATTATTTCTGGATTTTGATTGTGTAAGCTTTTTTACATCAATGTTTTGAATCACACTCAGTGATCCATCATCAGGATGAAGAGTTGAAAAAGATATGAAAAGATTAGTTGCAAACCCAACAAATTTAAAAATGATAAAAGGAAGGTGAGAGGGGGGGTTTAAGGAAAAAAACTCAAGGTAAAGGAATAAAAAACTATGACCAAAGAAAAGAGGGGAGAAAGGAAAATAAACCAACTAAAACCAAAGGAAAGATAAGAAGACACCAAGAAACAAAGAAAGAAGAAACACAACTAAATGACAAAAAATAAAGAGAACACCTATAAAAATAAGAAATGGGAAGGAGAAAAAACAACAAATTTGAAAAAAGGTCTAAAAAATGCTCTAAAAAATAAAGACACGAAATGTATATGACATAAAATTAAATATACAATTACAAATAGTGATAGTTAAATATTAATAAACAATAAAAAAATAAAAAATAAAACTAAGGATAACAAACAAACAAGCAAATAGACAAGAATAGGAAATTAATAAAATAAAAATACAATTATAATATAAGGATACAAACAAACAAACAAACAAACAAACAAACAAAACATATAAAATCAAGAAAAAGGAAAAAACAACACAAGAAAATATATGCAAATGAAATTACAAATTAAAAATAAAAGTGCAAACATATCTCACAAAAATATGTAAATATATAAAAGTAAATAGAAGCATAATGCAAAAATGTAAGCAAATAAATGGAAGAAAATAAATGTAGGAAATTATTAAAAAAAATAGAACAAAAAGAATACAAGGACAAACAAACATACAAACACACAAGTAAAAGCAATAATAAAGTAAAATCAACATAGGAAGCAAATAAAATTACAACATAAGGAAAGGAAAAAAGAAAATAAACAAACAAAATAACAACAAATTGTAGATATGTATAAAATAGTTGCAATTTAAAATAGTGGAACAAATAAATAGAAGCATATATGCAAAAGGCCAGAAGGAAATAATTGGAAGAATAAAAGTGCTTTGTAGACTGCGCTTTATTCTCTTTCCACAGGACTTCCTTAATAAGTGGTTTCTCCACATATACTACCCTCCTTCAACACTTTGTTTAAAGTAACTTTACATCCATCACGAAATACCTTCCATTGATGTTGTGCTGCAACTACTATTTCTTTCCACACTATTTCCAACCTTTCAACTAATGCATATGTCTCATCATAATCTATATTGGGCTGTTGTTTGTACCCTTTGACAACAAGCCTTGCTTTGTGTCTTTCAATTTTTCCTTTAGCTGTACACTTGGTCTTATAAACCCACTTCACTCCAATGACTTGTTTACCCTTTGGTAAATTAGTCAACTCCCATGGTTTATTCCTCTCTATAGCATCTAACTCTTCATACATGGCCTTACACCAATTCTCTTATTTCACCACTTCCTCAAAGTGTGTTGGACCACTAGAGGAGAATAATACAAAATCCAAATTCTCATCAAAATCAGCATGTTGTGTGTTGTCATAAATCTCCCTTACACTATTTTTCTTTATTGGCATCAATGATGCAAGTGTGGGATTCGAATTTTCTTTTGAGTTGTTGCTACTTTGACCTATGGAGCTACTATATTGTTGGCTATTGGAGCTACCACTCTGCCGAATTCTGGAGCTACTAGATTGTTGTCTTTGTTCAAAACTTTTGTTATGTTGAACACCCACATAACTATTGTTTTGCTTCACATCACTAGAGCTGTTGTTTTCTAATGCTCTATGGTAGTTTCTCCCTGAGCTACTGCTCTTGAGCTCCCCCTATCTTGCTATCATTTGCAACTTCTTCATCTTCAAGGGGTATTGTAACTGAAATACTTGTGGTGTCATCCACCATTCCATCCCATGCTTCATTCTCAATAAATATAACATCCTTGCTGATTATAACATTCTTGGTGATGGGATTGTACAATTTATAGGCTTTTGACTGTTCACTATAGCCTATGAAGATGCATTTTTCTCCTTTTTCATCAAATTTTTTCCTCTTCTCCTTTGTACGAGTCATTGTAACACCCCTCCATTTTGTTCTTTTGATTGAGCAATGTTCGTTATATATGTTTTTCTTTGTCAGCACGTTGGTTATAAACTTGATTTCTTTGACCGCTAATTGTTAAGCGATGTAAACATTATGTTTTGATGTGATGGTACTTTAATCAGATGATATTATTATTTCATGTTGTGGATTAAATTATCATGTATGTGAATTATTGATGCTTTATGCTTTGATTATACCATTGATGATTAGAGGCGTCAGTTAGCGATATTGTATTGGTGAAGGGGACGGGATCACATCACTCGCATGTGAGTGCCTTGTGATTCCGCGATTTCCTCTTCACGGTGTGTTTTAATATTTATATATATATGCATGTTCGACACTCATGTTGTGTGCAGCATGCAGGTACAAGACATTAACTCCACCTGATTCCGCAGGTCTGAGCATGTCCCTTGTTCAACGGAAAATGATTGGGAGATAGTAGCTTGGTTTTCTATGTTGTGACATCACCCTAGCCATAGTGGGTCATCGGGTTGTCAGTTGGGATAAGTTATTTTCCTTGTCATCTTGTCTCTCCTTGCTTGTGTGATTAAATTTCCTAGTGAAATGGTGTTTGCTCTATTTAAATTTATTGCCAAAATTCATAAAAGAGTGCTTATTAATTAATTAGTTAATTTAATTTGATCGATAAAATAATCTAATCATGAATTAGATTTATTGTTGATTATTTAAATTGGATTCAATTATGTTAGCATTATTAAATGTATGACAAATCAAAAAAAAAAAAATTGCCTGCATTCTCTTGAAATAAAATTAAAAATGATTTTTGCTAAATGTAATTGCTAGATTCAATTTTGTGAATAAAAGGGAATTTAATTGACATTTGGGGTGCAAATGGAAATTTGTTTTAAATAAATATTATGCATTTGAAAGGGGAAATAAAATTGTTTTATTAATTGTCAAAAATGAAAATATCCAAAATAGCAATAACTATGGTGGGTGAACTCAAAATTAGGGGTTTGACAATTTGGAGAAGGAAAGGGCATAAGGAAATTCATTTTCTTTTTTGAATTATCTTTTTTGAAATTGGTAATTTTGAAGAGCAAAAAGAAACTTGGAATTCTTGGAGAAATTTTTTGAAGAAGGATTGGAAAGATTTGTTGAAGCAAAATTTGAAGGAAAGCAACCTCCATTGAAGGATTCAAATAGCTTGGAGAAAAACAAAAGGTTCCATGCTTTCCTATTTTGCCATCTCATTTTAAAATTCTTTTTCTTTTTGTTTGAAATGGTTCAATCTATTAATGGAATTCAAATTTTGATTGAAAACCCATGAGAAGATCTTCATTTGAACTTGAACAAAAGAACTTTCAAACTTTAGTGAAAACAAAAAGAAAATGAAAACTATTAATGAAAATCTTGAAAACAAGCATGGAAATTCAATGGTTTTTTCTATGAAAGTGTATTTGCTTGGAAAAATATTAATTCAAATTGTGTGAAATCTTTAATTTATTGTTTTAAATCTTGCAATGTGAATGGAAAATTATTGTAATTCTCAGATTGAGCATTTGCTCAATCTGGGTATGGAAAATAAGCATTTTTACAATCATTTATTATGACTGTGTATATATATATGTGTGTGTGTGTGTGTGTGTATAAATATAAATATATACATATATATACGTATATAAATATATACATATATATATATATATATGTATATATATATATATATATATATATATATATATTTGTGAGTTGTTTAAACCAAAAAAAAATTCAAAATACTGTGAAACTGTGTTTTTTTATTGTTCTGGGTTTTACCCAGAATTTTCATTTTTACCAGTCGTTGGCATGTTTAAATCCGCGTGGCGGATTTGTTTTTTTTGGATGGGCTAAGTGTATGGGGAAGGGTTTAAACCCTCGGCCACCCCAAGAATAATTGGCTTGTGCCTTTGTGGGAAGCCGGTAGTATTACCCTACCACCAGTAGCCACCCCATTTAAGCTAGGGGAGCTCACGTCCCCAGTGAGAAGCAGAGTGCGGCGAACCCTAAATTAATGTGGATGGCGTTTGGTTATGAAATTTACTTTTTTTAATTTCATTTATTATATTTATTAAATATGAAACATATAACATATTATATATTATTTGTTTTATACTTAATATATATAATATGAAATTTGATTTCAATATTTTATTTTGTCAATTAAAATATAATTTATATATATTTTTTAATATATATGTTATATATAATTATTTAATATTATTATATAATATATATATTATAATATGTGTATATTATATTTTAATAAATGCTTAAGTAATTATCATGCTCATTTAAATATTAATCATATATATATATATTTTTAAATATATATGTAAATGTTAAAGTGGAATTTTTAAAAGATTATGTGATAATTATAGTTGAAAGAAATTGATATTTTAGTGAAATTTAGATATCTTTTATGAACAAGATATTTGAATCGGAATAAGTTTTAACATAATTAATTGACTGATCTATGATGAAATAAGATTTAATTATTTTAAATAAATGATTATTTATTAAATGTTTCGAATTTGAGGATATTGGTAAAATTAGAGTAAGAAAACCGATTTGAATGTTAAACAAATGACTTCATATTTACGTATCTGATTATGTTTTCAACTAGAATATAAGATTTAATAAATGATTTATTTCAGTCAAATAACCTTTATTATTAAATGCTTGATTATGAAATTAATGGTGAAACTCAAAATACATGAATGACTTCAATTTATTTCAATTGCAACTATAACTGACTGGATTTAGGAAATCTGAATATTAGTTTATTAATTGCTTGAAATGTTTTACTATTAATTCATTCTTGCTCAAAGTGGGGAGTCTAGAGTAATTGTTGAAGTCTTCCAGATAAGGGAGTTGCATCCTGATGTGGGTTGTTCTTATGAGAGTCAACTTGTGATCTGTCGTGGTTACACCATGTTGTTACACCTGGTTTTTACGAATGGGGATGGTTTGTCCCTCCTTGGGATTAGGAGAGGGTTAGGTAGTTTGTGCCTCCTTGGGAAGGAGTGGTGTCTGTACTTTGTTTCCTCTAGTGTTTGGAGAGAATTTCCTTTACTTGTTTCCTCCTGGGATTGGAGAGGTCGTTTGTATCTAGTTGCCATTGGATTGTGGTTTTGTATCCCTGTGTTGTTAGTAGGAGAGTGGCCCTTTGTGGGGGTCCGACGCCCAAAGAGGTGTCAGGGTAACTCACTTAGAGTTTAATCAAGTGATAATATAAAAGAATTAATGGGCAACTTCACACTAATAAAGTTAAAGAATGCCTCTCTTATGGAACATGCATTGTTAAGACTCGAAATGAGATGAGACAGATAGTTTTGCATGAGGGTCCGGCGCTGGTAGAGGCAAGCCAGGGTAACCCATGATGGGGGTCTGGTAGCCTAGGAAGGTTGAGCTAGGGTAACTCATCTCAATTTATGTATGACACTCTCCCTACATCAACAGTTAGTCAGTTATTGTGTGTTGTACAATGGTGTACTTGTCCTATGTAACCTGGAAGCAATGTATTGTCTTGTGAGTCTCCGTACTGTGTTAAGTGATGTTGTTGGTATTTGAGTCGGTTCAGTTATGTTTAGCCTTTGACTAGAGGTAGTTGGTCTTGACCAGAAATCCTTGTTACAATCTCCTAGCACGGGGGGTGAGCCTTTGGGTTTCACTTGGTTGGGTGGAACGTGCACCTTACACCGTTGGCTTTGATCGTGATCTTGTGGACGAGACTTTCATGTTGGGGAGCTCGTTGATTACTCTTCTAGTTCTTTCATTCTGGTTATTCTTGTATTTCATTACCCCTCATTTGTATCAAAGTGGAAATTGTAATATTGTATCTTGTTATTTGATCTACCTCATTCGGGGAATGAGTGTTGTAATTATATTGTAAACAATCGTTATTGGATATCATGTTGTATCTATTAGTCCTTGATGTGATTATCCTGTATGGAATGTATGTACTTTAATTCCTTAATTGAATGATGTTATGTTCTCATTCCTTGGTTGTTTATTTTGGGTTTAAGTAATCTTTGTCTCGTAGCCTTAGGGGATGTTGGCAATGTGTAGGGAAATTGTACATTATTGCACTTTAAAAAAAAAAATTGTTGCGTTTGGTTAGTGAATTGCAGCTTCCCCTAGGGTTGCGTCGCCGAGCATTACACATGGTATCAGAGCCCAGGTTCAAACACTGGGTACTCTAGGGTTATGGTGGACCCATTAAGCTTATAGTGTGTAGGTTTTGAGTGGTGTGTCTTGCCTAATACCTTGATGTGTCTATGCAGGAGTATGCCTCCTAGACACGGAAGAGGTGGAGGTCGTAGACATGGTCGTTTAGGTGATCGCGTTGGGGAACAATAGGACTCACCTCCGCATGTTCCTCATAAGCCTGACCGTGAGGAGCAACAAGCTTCTCAGAACATTCAAGGAGAGGGTAAACAGAATCCAGATCCACGAGGGATCGAGGACGCTCAGTTGTGTCAGTTGTTAGAGGAGACCCTTGCTTGTCTTGGGCCTAGGCAGGAGGTTGAGCCAGTTGTGGTTAGAGAAAGAGGAGTACCAGATAAGTCTGATTCAGAGGTAGCAGCCCATATGAGGGACTTGCTTAGAGCATGACCACCCATATTTGATGGATCAGGCAGTGGTTTGGAGGTAGAGACATGGCTCATTGACTTGACTAGGTGTTTTGCTATGCACCCATATAGTAGCAACACTCGAGCTAGGTGCGCTATCATGCACTTGAGGGGATTTGCCTCCACTTGGTGGAGATTAGAGGAGAAAAAGCTCCATCTGGATATTGGTACAGTTTCTTGGGAGTTGTTTCTGGAGAGGTTCCGAGCTAGATTTATTTCAGAGCATTGCAGGTAGCGTCGAGGAGACGAGTTCCATGCCTTGCGGCAGATGGATATGACAGTAGAGCATTATGAGCATCATTTTTTACGAGCTCAAGCAGTATGCCAGTATAGGTGATGATGAGGGTATGCTGGTGCAGCATTTTGTTAGGGGCTTGAATGCCCAGATCAGTGGTGGAGTTTAGATATTTAAGCTGAAGACCATGGAGGTAGCTATGGATAAGGCTCGAATTGTGGAGGAAAATTTAGCTTTGGCTTTCGGTGGTCAATCTGGAGTTCAATTTGGCAGTGCACCTTCCTTTGGTGTTGGATCTCAGGGTGGTCAGTCTTAGGTTGCAGGTGTTCCCAAGGGTAATCAGGAAACCACAAAGAGTGAGCAACATCAACCTTCACAGTCAGGAAAATAGAATTCTTAGTCCCAGCACGGTGGTAGTTGGAAGCAGAGGAAGAGGGATCAGAGTTGGATTCGAGCTCATTGTGATCGCTACGATTAACCTGCTCAGAGTTCCCAATCAGCATATAGTGGAGGTGGCTTTTCATAGCCTAGTGCATCTCCTGATGTTAGGGAGTTCAGTAGAGGGACAGGATGTTTCGCTTGTGGTCAGCAGGGCCACATTGCTCGTCAGTGTCCGCAGCGGGGTGCTTCTGGTTTTAGTCAGAGACCGTTGGCTTCTGAGCCAACGGTAGGTGATGCAGGCAGATTGCATAGGGTACTTACTGCGGTGGATACCTATTAGGTCGGGCATTAGGGTGTAGTTCATCCTTCAGCATCAGGAGTTCATCCTCAGGGATCTAGATTTTGAGTGTGTATGAGGGAGTTTTATCCCTTCTTGTTTGCAGGCTTCCAGGAGTAAGCCTGACCCTAGGGGGGAGGATGTAACACCCCTCCATTTTGCTTGTAGATTGAATAGTGTTCTTCTATGATATGCTTTATTTATGTTGCATTGTGACTATGGAACTTGGTTATTTTAACCACTATTTGTTAAGCGATGTAAACATGATGTTTTGATGTGATGGTACTTTATTCAGATGTTATTATTATTTCATGTTATGGATTAAATTAGCATGTATGTGAATTACTGATGCTTTATGTTCTGGTTATACCATTGATGTTTAGAGGTGTCAGTTAGCGATATTGTATTGGTGAAGGGGACGAGATCACATCACTCGCATGCGAGTGCCCTGTGATTCCGTGATTTCCTCTTCACGGTGTGTTTTAATATTTATATATATATGCATGTTCGACACTCGTGTTCTGTGCAGGATGTAGGTACAGGACATTGACTCCACCTGATTCTGCAGGTCTGAGCATGTCCCTTGTTCAACGGAAAATGATTGGGAGATAGTAGCTTGGTTTTCTGTGTCGTGACATCACCCTAGCCATAGTGGGTCATCGGGTTGTCAGTTGGGATAAGTTATTTTCCTTGTCGTCTTGTCTCTCCTTGCTTGTGTGATTAAAGTTCCTAGTGAAATGGTGTTTGCTTTATTTAAATTTATTGCCAAAATTCATAAAAGAGTGCTTATTAATTAATTAGTTAATTTAATTCAATCAATAAAATAATCTAATCATGAATTAGATTTATTGTTGATTAATTAAATTAGTTTAATTGTGTTAGCATTATTAAATATTGTGACAAATCAAAAAGAAAAAAGAAATTGCCTTGCATTCCTCTTGAAATAAAATTAAAAATGATTTTTGCTAAATGTAATTGCTAAATTCAATTTTGTGAATAAAAGGGAATTTAATTGACATTTGTGGTGCAAATAGAATTTTGTTTTAAATAAATACTATGCATTTGAAATGGGAAATGGAATTGTTTTATTAATTCTCAAAAAAATGAAAATATCTAAATTTGCAATAACTTTTGGTGGGTGAACTCAAATTAGGGGTTTGACGATTTGGAGAAGAATAGGGCATAAGGAAATGCATTTTCTTTTTTTGAATTATCTTTTCTAGAATTTGGTAATTTTGGAGAGCAACAAGAAACTTGGAATTCTTGGAGAAATTTTTTGAAGAAGGATTGGAAAGATTTGTTGAAGCAAAATTTGAAGGAGAGCAACCTCCATTGAAGGATTCAAATAGCTTGGAGAAAAACAAAAGGTTCCATGCTTTCCTTATTATGCCATCTCATTTTAAAATTCTTTTTCTTTTTGTTTGAAATGGTTCAATCTATTAATGAGATTCAAATTTTGATTGAAAACCCATGAGAAGATCTTCATTTGAACTTGAACAAAAGAACTTTCAAACTTTAGTGAAAAAAAAAAGAAAATGAAAACTATCAATGAAAATCTTGAAAACAAGCATGGAAATTCAATGGTTTTTTGTAACACCCCTCCTTTTTGTACTCTGATAATTAGGCAATGTTTTCCTATGTTATGCTTCGATCGTGTTAACATGTGAATTAATGATGCTTTATGCTTTGATTATGTTAATAATGTTAGCTTTGTCAGTTAGTGATATTGTATTGGTGAAGGGGACGGGGTTGTATCACTCGCTTGCAAGTGCCCTACGATTCTGAGATTTCCTCTTCACGGTGTGTCTGATCATATTATGTATATATGCACGTTCGGCATGCTCTTTGTTGCAGGTTGGCAGGTACATGACATCGACTCCACTTGATTTCCAGGTTTGAGCGTGTCCATTGATCAACGGAAATTAATTGGGAGATAGTAGCTAGGTTTTCCGAACCAAGTCGTCACCCTAGTCGTAGTATGTTGTTGGGTTGTCATTGGGGTCAGTTGTTTTATCTTGGGCAGTTCCCTTTGAGTGTTTATTTAATTTCAAGTTAAAGTTTATTTAATGGCTTGCGTAGTCTAATTAATGACTAAATGTGTTTAGTTGCAAGCTAAAAGTGATTAAATAGCTTTTGGAAATTATAAATAACGAATGTTTTGTCTTTTGGAGATGTTGGGAAATTAGTGTTTAGTTAATTAATTTAATTGAATTAATAAAATAATCTAATTTTGAATTAGACTTATTTTATTGATAATTTGAATTAATTGTGTGAATTAATTAAATTATCCCTATGAATTAAAAGTGTAAAATATTTAATTATTTTGTTGAATGTAAAGTGCTAAAATAATTTTGAATTCAAATTGGAAATAGAAAATGGGTTAAAGTTATTAGAAAATTCAAATATTTTCTTATGCATGACTTTGGGTAAAAAGGATATTTTTAGAAATAGTTGACTTTTTGGTAAAAGATATTGGTATTGAAATTGAAATAGGAATTTGAAATTGAATTGAATTTGAATTTGAAAGTGAGTTGCATTTGCATTTTGAATTTAATTAGAATTAGAATTTGAATTAGAGTTTGAATTTGAATGTGAATTTGGGGAGTTGAAAAGAAAAGGATATATTGGATTTAGGGTTTTTCTTTCAACCCATCCATGGAATTCTTGGTTTTGAATGCTTTGGTGGAGAAGCTTGGAGGAGGCAAAAATGGTGGAGATGAAGGATTGCTTGGAAATCTCCATGTGCAAGCTTGTAAACTTTGGAGAAAACATAAGGTTCTACATTTTTCTCCCTTCCTCTTCTTGCTCATTTGAAGGATTAAAACATAGTTTTAGATTCAATAAGATTCATAGAAAAGCTTTACAATTTGCAAAATTATAAATGGAGTTGGGAATAGGATCTAAACAAGGAAATTACACCAAGAACTAGGGGGAAAAATCAAAGAAAACTCCATTGTTGATCTAGTTTTGAAAACCCATTTGCATATTTTGAAATAAGTTCTATTTTGCTATTTGGGTTGGGATTATTTCCTCAATTTGAGCATGAAATCAAGATGTGGGTATATTTATTTTTGAATTCCATCCTATATATTAACATATGTGATACCCACAAATATCTTTGCAATATATTTGTTATTTTGAAAATTTCTAAAAAATATGTTTTAACCCAGAAAAATTTCTGGTAATTTTCGTTTGAAAAAACGCAGAGATTTAAATAATTATTAAATTTATTTTTTTGGTTTTGGTAGAAGTGCAGTCCAAGCCCCACAGCGATAAAATGATAGCACTTGCAGTAGCGGAGGAATCCGACGCCGCGAGCAGGCTACCCGCCCCAAAGCGTGGCTGGGTCTCTGCCTGCAGCCTGCAGCAGGTGGACGTTGGCATGGGAGGCGGCTGGGGAGGCATGGAAGCCATGCCCTTTTCAAAGGAATGGTTTTGTTGTGACATTTTGTGGGAATTTAAATTTTAAAATGAAATATTATTTTTTATATTATATTTTATATAATATTTATAATATTTAATATTATATATTACATATGAATATATTATATTTAATATTCATTTATTTAATTAGTACGTCTGGTTTGGATTGAAATATATTTTAATTCTAATTGTTTAAATCATAAGTTTTTTGATGTTTGGTGGATAATATAAGTTATTTGATATTTTTTTTATTAAATAAAGGAATTTTTAATAAGTTCATAAAGTATATTATGTTAATCATGAGGTTTTTTTTTTGGAGGTTGGATTTAATTGGAAAATCTATGTATATGTTATTGGTTATCGGCTATTCAATGGGAGTTATATTTAAAGTTATTTAAATGATTCAGTTGCAAATAAAATATCACTTTATTTGATATATCTAAATAATGATAAATGTTAAACTGAAACTTTTAAATCATCATGTGATTTTTCTTTATGATTGCGAAAATTGATATTTCAACATATTTTGTTTATTTTTCTAGATGCTTGATTATATAATATAATTGTGGAACTGAAAGTAAAAGATGAACTTATCAATTAACCTAAATGATTTATTAAGCAAGTGATCTACCTATCATATGTGATCATGAAACCTAGGGAGAACGGTTGATTTGAATTTTAACCAGATAGCGACATTAACATGTTTTGATTATGAATGTGGTTATGAAATTTAGAGTAAATGATCTATTCTTCAAACCTTTCAATTTCGTGAAAATAAATGGGATCAATCGATTGGATGAATGCAAGTCATGAAATCTGTGTTTGAATGGATTTAAAAAATCCGAACATTAGATTACCTATGTGTCTGAAATGTTTTCAAATGTTAATTGCTCGCCTTCGATGTTCTGGAAGGAGAGTGAATGTTTTGTGAATCTTCCTGATATGGGTTCATTTATTTGTATGGGTGGTTTTCGTGAGCTTATATGATTGTTGGCTTAAGGTCGTATCTTGTTGATCATGTAAGTCTTCCAGCAGTGTTTTCTTGAGGTGATGTTATGCCTCTTATGTTTTGCTTTGGCTATCTTGGATTTTGTGTAAGTTAAGCTCAAGTGGTTACCTAGTTCTTTGAACGGGTTGTGTGACCTTGTGATTCATGGTTGAGTCAAGTTATCAGTTATTATGTGGGCTTCTTTCTGTAGTCAACCTTGTGTTAGCCTTGGGTAGTGCACGTTTTGGTTTCAAGTTTTGGACATCCGTAGTGATGTGTTGCCTGTTGAGGTGTTTGGTTATTTGTGATAAATGTTAGTGCATTGTCTACCCTTGGCATGTGGTTGAGTTATGTGTTGTCGATAGGGGAGTGGCTTTCAAATGAGCGCCGGACCCAAAGTGGTTCCAGGATAACTCATGTGAAAGTTAGTTAATTAAGTGAAAATTAAAATATGTTACTAGGGAGAGAGTAGCTTTGAACATTAATAAGATAATTTAGCCTCACTCATTGGCTCAAGGGCTTGTACGAGACTTGAGATGAGTCGGGAAGGCCTGGAATGGCAAGATCGTTATACTTTATTATCTTCGAAAGATAATCGATTCCGCTCTGGTGGGCATATGGCGCCGGGTTCGTGAGAGGTTACCAGGATATCCCGAGAGGGGGGCCGGGACCTAGGAAGAACACCATTGGATAACCAATGCAGCCTTTGCGATGACACTCCTCCTATGACAGCAGTCGGTATGGTGTTGTACCGTTGGTTTATTTTGTACAGTGGTGGTACTCGATTTTGTACTCTGGAAGCATTGTAACCTTTGTGTTAAGTATTGTGGGTTTTGATCTTGTTTCAGTTCAGTGTGTTATCTTGTGTCTAGAGGTGCTTGGTCTTGTGTAGGAAATCCTGGTTACTATCTCCTAGCACGGAGGGAGTGGAGCCTTTGGGTTCCACGTGGTCGGGTGGCGTGCATCTTGAGTCCGTTGGTTCTTCTTCTTCATGTTCGTGATTTCCAGTTGGAGAGCTCGTTGGATGCTGTTGCTTTTCTCACTTCGTTCTTTTCAGTTAATCTTATTCCATACCCCTCATTTGTTTCGAGGTGGAATTTGTAATTGTAATTATGAGTATTGGATTTACCTCATTTGGGGAATGAGTGATGTAACCTTATTGTTTAAATGTTAATTGGAATCTTGAGGTATTTATTTATCCTTGTTGTAATTTATCTTGAATGGAATGTATGTTGTTTCATTTTGTTAAGTGATTAATGTTTCAGTTTATGCTAATGTTATGTGATGTTGGGTTTCTAAGTAATCTTTGTCTCGTGGCCTTAGAGGTTGTTGGCATTATGAATTCACTTTACATGTTACTTATACTTAAACAAAAAAAAATTTGGCACGTTTAAGTAGTGAATTGCAACTTCCTCTAGGGTTGCGTGGCGGGGCATTACACATGGTATCAGAGCCTAGGTTTAAACACTGGGAACTCTGGGATTATGTTGGACCCATTATGTTGTAGGTTGTGTAGGTTTATGCACGGGGCACTATGAGCCCATTGTATTGACCTAGTTGTTTTTCTTTTTCGTGTGGTTTTCCTTTTTGGGTTGATTTCTCTTGTTTTTCGGAAGTTGTTGTTAAGTGGTATAGGTCCAATGGTGCAGGAAACCAGTGGAAAGGATAGGATCCTCGGTGTAGTGCGCAATGCACCGATATCCTTTCTATTGGAAGAATGCATTATGGACGATGTGTGTAGTGTGTGATTGTGACGTGTTGTGTGTGGTGGACGACAATCAGTTATGTTGTTGTTTCCACCCTTGCATGTCTTTTGTTGAATCCTTTTGTGAGGGTTAGGCTCGCAAGCCTACCAAGAGGTGTGTTTTGTTTGGCTTCCTCGTTGCTTGGCTTTTCGTTCTGTAAAGGGTTGAGACCCTTGAGTGGTTCTTGAGTGTGGTTGTGTGTTTGTTGGGTGTGTTCCAAGTGCTTGATATGGCAAGATAGTCATAGACCTCTTTCCTTGAGTGCCTTAGTATGGCGTTTGTATTTTATGAGAAAATGTTTATGTATTCATGAAGGTCTGTTTCCTAGACCAAACCTTGGGTAAAGGACCTAAGTCCCCAAGTTGCATTCATAATCATGGAAAACGTATAAAAAGAATAGAAAACCATTTGTAGTGTGTAAAAGTTTATAGACATAAAGGATTAGTGAAACCATAGTAGGAAAACGATAAATGCATTATAGGCGCATATGTTGTTGGTGAGGCCTATAGTCCCCAACTTTATTGTTAAATTTTAAGGAATCATATTGATGATTAGATTATTGTACCTAGACTCAAAATGCAAGATGTCGAATGAATGTTGAAGTATTAATGTTGCATATCTTGTCTGGTGTAAACTTGTAATGACATTGATTTATGTGTGATCTTATGGAGTTGTAATAGAGAAGCTTGCAAGCTTCCAGGAGTAAGCCTGACCCTAGGGGGGGAGGATGTAACACCCCTCCTTTTTGTACTCTGATAATTAGGCAATGTTTTCCTATGTTATGCTTCGATCGTGTTAACATGTGAATTAATGATGCTTTATGCTTTGATTATGTTAATAATGTTAGCTTTGTCAGTTAGTGATATTGTATTGGTGAAGGGGACGGGGTTGTATCACTCACTTGCGAGTGCCCTACGATTCTGAGATTTCCTCTTCACGGTGTGTCTGATCATATTATGTATATATGCACGTTCGGCATGCTCTTTGTTGTAGGTTGGCAGGTACATGACATCGACTCCACCTGGTTTCCAGGTTTGAGCATGTCCATTGATCAACAGAAATTAATTGGGAGATAGTAGCTAGGTTTTCTGAACCAAGTCGTCACCCTAGTCGTAGTATGTTGTTGGGTTGTCATTGGGGTCAGTTGTTTTATCTTGGGTAGTTCCCTTTGAGTGTTTATTTAATTTCAAGTTAAAGTTTATTTAATGGCTTGCGTAGTCTAATTAATGACTAAATGTGTTTAGTTGCAAGCTAAAAGTGATTAAATAGCTTTTGGAAATTATAAATAACGAATGTTTTGTCTTTTGGAGATGTTGGGAAATTAGTGTTTAGTTAATTAATTTAATTGAATTAATAAAATAATCTAATTTCGAATTAGACTTATTTTATTGATAATTTGAATTAATTGTGTGAATTAATTAAATTATCCCTATGAATTAAAAGTGTAAAAGATTTAATTATTTTGTTGAATGTAAAGTGCTAAAATAATTTTGAATTCAAATTGGAAATAGAAAATGGGTTAAAGTTATTAGAAAATTCAAATATTTTCTTATGCATGACTTTGGGTAAAAAGGATATTTTTAGAAATAGTTGACTTTTTGGTAAAAGATATTGGTATTGAAATTGAAATAGGAATTTGAAATTGAATTGAATTTGAATTTGAAAGTGAGTTGCATTTGCATTTTGAATTTAATTAGAATTAGAATTTGAATTAGAGTTTGAATTTGAATGTGAATTTGGGGAGTTGAAAAGAAAAGGATATATTGGATTTAGGGTTTTTCTTTCAACCCATCCATGGAATTCTTGGTTTTGAATGCTTTGGTGGAGAGGCTTGGAGGAGGCAAAAATGGTGGAGTTGAAGGATTGCTTGGAAATCTCCATGGGGAAACTTGTAAATCTTGGAGAAAACATAAGGTTCTACCTTTCTTTTTCCTTCCTCTTCTTGCTCATTTGAATGATTAAATCATAGTGTAGATTCAATGAAAACTCATGGAAAAGCTTTTAAACTTGGAAATGGTGGATAGTTTTGGATTTGAAAACCAAACATAGAAATTATACCAAGTTTTTTGAAAGAAAGTAAAAGAAAACTCCATTGTTGATCTAGTTTTGAAAACCCAATTGCTTATTTTGAAATAAGTTCTATTCCTTGATTTGGGTGGGGATTATTTTCATAAGTTGAACAGGAAATCAAGTTTTGGGCATAGATAATTGTGAGTACAACCATATATTTTAATATATGAAATACCCACAAATATATATGCCATATATTTGTTATTTGAGAAAAATTTTAAAATATGTTTAACCC
>VDFB02049750.1:0-56619 GCA_007258455.2 Sequoia sempervirens
ACAATGAAGGGCCTATTGTATTTTTTTTCCATTTCATCAATTATAAGGAATTGTTAAGCTTTTGAAATGTTGTAAAATCCTTGGCATCATCATTTTTTTTGTTTTTCCTTGCATTTCACTTCCCCTTTTCATACACACAAAGAAGATTTTGGTTTCTTTAAAAACATTGGAGGTCATTTAGCAAGGAAAATTTTTGGCCCCCACTTGCTAAATTTCCCATAAGGTTGTGTGGAGAGATGCAAGCTTTTATGATCAACAAATAAAACATCAAGTGGTCACCAATTAATTACCTAGTGTGATTAACAACACTACCAAGGTGTATCACACCTAAATAATTATTTGATTACAATATTATAATAAATCATTATATGCAATGGTGTACAACACCATATTCAAATATTCTTCCACTTGTTGTATACATTGCATAAGGGATCAATGCATGAAATACATCATCATAGCCATACATGAAATCACATGAATATCCAACATGCTTTTGCTCCATCAAGATACCTTCAATAAGAACAAAGTGACCACCATCTCAAGCAAGAACTCCTCTCATCCTCCAGTTTCCCACCCATGGAATAAAAGGAACATGCCAAGGTGCAGATGCACCAATCCATGAGCACAAGCATGAAATCCAAGTGATAACAAAGGATCCAAACATTTTTTTGTCAACTAAATAACCCACAAGATCATAAATAGAATCCATAACACATACTAATACATCCAACCATCCATACCTCTAAGGTATCAATACATTAGTAAACTCATGTCAAGAACATATGCAACCATAAATTGCAACCAAGCTCCCTATATAAAACCTATCAATGAATAACATACATATATAGGAACTCCTACTACATAGTTAATGTCAAAGCATATCAAATATACCAATGAACACTATATATCAAGGTGTGATAAGTAAATCAAAGCATGAAGTACCAAGAAAAATAAAAATCATCCACACATACAACCCAAAGAGTTGTATAATTTTTCACAACATGTTGCCACCATCTTCCCCAAATGAACATCCAAAAAGAAACCATTAAGAAGAGAAAACTTGTAAACCAAAATATGTCCTCTTATCAAGACCTCAAAAGTGTAATGTTTTGTCAATTATGATCTCCTAACAACCCCAAATGAAAATCCTCAACAACATCCATAAAACACAATCTCATAAATCAAGTACAACATATGAATCAATGTAAATGCCAACATGGATATAAGCCTCTATAATCAAGAAGATCAAACTCAAAGTAACCATCCCCAAAAATATAAATCATCCCATAAACCATCTCCTACCAATCCTCAAGAAATAATGATAAATTCAAATGCACAAGGAGATAACCATGCCATAACATCCCTCAAAATTGAATCCTCCAAAACTAACTATCCATAGCTCAAGACCCATATCTATGAAAGATGAAGTATATAAGCTCATGCTAACCAATCCTCAAATGAGTATCCATAATCAATCACCATGAATCATCCCAATCCCATGAGAAATAAAAGCACAAAACATAACATATCTGAAAGATACAAGAGAACTCCATGATGAACAATCCGGATAACAAAGAGGGGGGGTGAATTAGTTATCATAAAACAATTTTCTTTTCTTTAATTAATCCACAACTAACATATACTAATCAGAAAATAATCAAATAGGTATGAACATGAATGCAAAAAAACAACACCATGCACAATGAACACCAAAATTTATGTGGAAACCCAAGAAGGGAAAAAATAGGTAGAATGGTAACTCTCAATTATAGAACACGAGTTAAGGTGATTTTTATAAAGGCTCACTGCCAAATTGCTCATTGCAGATAAGGATCACTACCAGTGGGCTCATTGCTTGATTAATATAGAAACATCTGATTACAAGATAGTCTCACTGAAAAACTGGAATTGATGAAGTTGCATCTACATATGCATGAATTTAGATCCAGTTAAGAGCACAATAATTGTTTGCGTTAGATCCGTTCAAGAATCTTCTATACACCTTCCTCACACAAACTATACAAAATAGATTCCTTATTTTGCACCCTTTCATCTTCTCACAGACACCATCTCCACACACTTTTTCTTCATAAAAAAATACCAACTTTTACTTATACCATTCCTTGCCTTCATAATCTCCTAGGTCAACGAGACACAATGTCTTCATAGTCTTCTAAGTCAGCCAAACACAATTTGAATTAGATCACCCTTTTATCTGCTCACACACATCATCTCCACACACTTGTTCTTCATCAAACAAAACCAAATTTTACTTATACTATTCCTTTCCTTCATAATCTCCTAGGTTAGCCAATTCCAATGTCTTCATAGTCTTCTAATTCGACCAAACACAATTTGAATTATATCACCACAAAACATGTCAGCATAAAGAACAACCTTGAAATATTCAATAAGGCTTTTCACACTAGCACCAGACCCAAAAGATAGGTAGCACATAAAGATCTTCTCACCACATTACCAAGGGACCCATAAATAGGTCATACATAAGATAGGTCCATTACATAACATAATTATCAAAAGCTAGAAAACTTTGAACTACATGAAATATATTCTGGAGCTAATGGTAATGGCACAACCAAGACCAAATCTTGATTATCATCAATTTCAATATCAACCAGAGAAACACAATTTGACATAGAAAAACTTGTAACATGCTATATGAATGTCTAGATAGCAAGGTTACCCATAGTAAGCTTTAAGCAGAGTAGTCAATGTCAAAAGATTATAAATCATTATTTTGCATTGGGGTATGTGTAGGATCATCATGGAAAAAATAGGCCCTTAAGTGGCAAAAAAATCAGAAAAATCAGAGTTAGGCAGCTTGTCGTAAAATTTGAATAAGTTATCTATATTATTTCAAAATATGTAAGAATAGAATTTGTGCTCTGAGATTTAGTTTCTAAACTACTAGGTTTGTTTAAAAATAAAAATCTATTTGGTGAAAGTTGGAAATTTCAATGTAGTAGTGCCAAATTTCAAAGGAAAAAATAAGAAGTAGGTGTCTATCTGACCATCTAACCACAATAAAATGATAAAAATTTATAATATTTTGAATCTGATGGGGACTAATGTCGATGCTTGATGCATATTTTTATAATTTTTTTCAAATGAAATAATTAATTATGATTTTTTATTACAACTTTAAAATCTCAAAAATTATATGTCTGACAACCTTAACTTGGTCAAAACTTCATGAAATTCATTTTTTCTTTTTTTAATCCTATAGTATGTGAAGCATAGAATGTGATGCATGTTTTGGATTCAAAAAATATGATACCGTTTGAAAGCTATAGATGTTTTTGAATCAGTCTATCAATTAGGACTTTAGTCATAATTTGAATAGAAAATGAACAATAATTACTTATTAAATTCAAAGTAAAGCATAATTTATATTGGTGGAAAGCTGAGAATCTCCTTTAAAAACCCTTTTCATTTCATCAATTTTGGGTAAAAAAAGTGTCGTCAGCCACATACCCATCATATTGCCACTTTTTGGCCCATCATGATCCTGAACATACCCATTGACTATCCTCCATAAATATCCCAAAAATAAGTGCTTCCATATTTGGATCAAAGATAACATGCACACTACACAACATCAAAGCATACGATAGGACAGATCATTTTTGTATATCATCTAGAGCTCAACCTTTTGGATCCAATTTTTTACATCAATGACAACAATGCTAAATCATCTCAAGAACTTCTCAACACTCCAACCATTTCTTACATCTCTAATTATCCATGAGCACCTATAACTAATCAATCCATGTCAAAATCCAACTGTAACATAGAACCATCATGAAGTAATCAAGCAAATGATCAATGTACTCAATACAAAGAGAACTACCTAGATCAATTTCAAAACTCCAACAATAGAATGAAGAACCTATCAAGACAACATGATCTAACCATCTCCTCCAAGGACATTACATGAACCATAACATACATCTTGGTCTCAAGATAACACATATCATGCCAAAACTCTAAGCTAGCAGCAAGAGTAAACCATGAAATAATATCAAACATACTCTAAACCAAGAAAATATATCTCCAATCATATGAAGATAACCATAAACAACATTTGATTCATCTGTGTCATGGCCAACAACTCCCGTTGAATCATGGTATGAGCTATACATGACATCATGGAAACCATATCCTCCATGAAGATCGTCTAGGTCTACACACACTCATCTACAATATCAGTAACATATAAGTGAAACCAAGATCTCAAGTCAAGAAGATACATACAACCACCAACAAAACATCACAAACCAATCCAATCCAACACCACCAAGTCACCACTATTAAAATCTTCAACTAATATTGTATAACCAATGAATGTAACAAGCTATTGTCACATCATGATCAAACCAAGTACTATAAGTCACATCACCTAACTAATAAAATACTCTAACCATCCATCCTTTCAATCTCAAAGAAACATACCAATGTACAAATGACCATAGACAAGGCCAACTAATGAAATTTGCAACAAAAATGAATCAAACCTGGTGTATATAGATAGTCCACATCCAGTTCATCCCACTACAATCAATAGGTTGTGCATACCTACCAATCACATAACTCATAGATCTAAACATTGAAACATGCAAAATCATCATCACATAAGTAACTTGCAAAATGAGATATAAAAGAAGATAATCTTGTACACATCAAGACTCAAACACCAAACCAACCATAGATCTGATTTTCCAACCATGTCCACAAATGAGTAATCATAGTCAAGGAACAAAATAAGCATCAAGAAGATAAGAACAGTCTCTTAATATCAAACCATATCACCACCAAACACCACATACATGATCATGTCATGCCAATGCATCAAATGTACCTACATACTCATGACACCATAACCATAGCCATCACTGTACATACACTCAACTATCACCCATACAAGACTCCAAGTATCAAACCATGTCCTCAAAACTGAAGAAAAATTGTGTACCTATCACCATGAAAGTCCCAACTATGAAAACACCTATAAACTTATATCTAGAAGTTTCAATTTGATAATCAACTATAGCATCATAAATATCATATAAAAACATGTACTCCCTCAAGGTTTCACCTCTTGACTCATCCAGATGCTCACACAATCACACCCTGAATCTCAGGCTCCTACAAGTGATCAAACAAGTACCAAGCTCAACTAGTTCCTCAAACTAATAAACAATATGAACCACTATGTAGTACACTAGAAATTCTCTCTAATGTCTATTTGAAATCAAAAATCCAATATCATATGCAAAATTTATGCTCAAGACCGTGCAACCGAGAACATCTGACTTTTGGGCCCCCTAAACATGTCAAAATGGAAAACTCAAGGAACCAAACCCACACCACTGTGTATTTCTTGGAACCAACTTTCCAATGAGTACAAAAGTAAAAAAATGAACATCGTGGGTGAAAGTTATGCAAGTTTGAAGAAAACATTTGATTTTCGCATGTAAACAACTTTTGGTGGTCCTCACTCCAAAAATAAAAACTCATTTAATTTCTCCAACATTATAGTGGTGGATTTATTAATTTTAATATTCAAAAAATTAAAACTCCATAAATTGTGGAGAGGTGGTTCAAGGAAAGGTTTTATTTATTTTTAAATATAAAGTTATCCTTTATTTTATGGTGGGATAATTTATATTTTTATTTCCTTTTACATTTTATCTTGTAGGTAAATAATTTTTATTTTATTTTCAACCAACCCCAATGAAATATTTTTCTACGGAAATATTTTCAATGATGACTATTTTTTTTATTCCATTGAATTTTTATCTTGCAGGTTAGGTGGAAATTTTTTAACGGACATAATTATAATTTTTTTAATAATTTAATTTCTTCAAATGGGTTATATGGCCAAAAAAATTGCATTTTTTGAACTTCTCCAAAATAAGGAAAATTTAATATCTAAATTCATCTCTCTAGTAGCCTAAAGTCAACCATGAGGTCCGTTTTGTGCCAAGAGGTCATTTACAAAATATCCCCCACAAAACCCCCATTTCAATCCACAATCAAGAAACCCTTTTTAGCCAAAAATATTCACACCCCAAATCTATAAACAACCATTATAATAGCAAACCCCAAACCCTTAGATTTGCAATAAACAACTCACAAAACCCTCATATCTTGTCATGTATTTCATTCTCTCATGCATTGCATAGATTCAAACTTCAAACAATATTTTCTCAACCTATGGTTATAACAAAAAATCTTCAACCATGAAAGCTTTAATACCACTTGTAAGGAAACTTGCAACTATCTAATGACGGTTTCCACATAACCCAAAATAGAAATTTAGGTAAATAAGTACTCAGAATCCACATGCAAGAGAATAGACAACATACCCATCAAAGATGACACAAGATATACCTTAGGAAAACCCTCAAGAGTGAAAAACCTAGCCTTCAAAAGAATCCCTACTCCATCATATTAATTAGCCATAAAGCAATTTATATACAACTTACAATGAACACCTCTGAAGCATGAAGTCCTCCAATGCACACCCATGTGTCCAAGCATGAATCCACACATCCCATGCCATGCTTCACAAATGCACTCCTCAAGTAGACTCAATAATGACAGCCAAACCACTTAGCCAACCTAAACCACTACACATGCTTTTTTTTTGTAGACACAAGCTCACACAAAATATAACTAGTGGTAATGTAAAACCATGTGAATACAAAACCACTAACCCTTTATTTAATATTGGGTACTAAGGCATCACTTTATTTAAGATTTCCCCAATATTAAATTATTATCAAATGTCTCCCATACATTAAATAATAATACAATGTTACAATACAACATCAAGTGGTCCCCAAATAATTACTTACTATGATTAACAATACCACCAAGGTATATCACAACTAAATAATTATTTAATTACAATATTATAATAAATCATTTTATGCAATGGTATACAACACCATATCCCAACATATCTGAATGTTCATATAAATCTCCTTTTGGATACCAATTTCTTCATCATTGATTACCTCTATTTTGTTCTTCAACCATCAAAGTAATCTATGAAGTTAAACCCTAGGATCTAATAACATAAATTATACAAGCAAAATCAAGTCACATCAAATAGAAAGATAAAATCCACAAGGAAAGAAAATGACCATTGGTATGTAGAAGTGTTAAAAGAACCCAAAAGAATAGAAGACACTTCATATTTTTTGAAATGGAATTGAAATTAATTGGATTAAATGCCAAGAGGAATTGTCTTTATGCATCACTTATTACATAAGAATGGGCTGACCCAAGAGGCAGTAATCCCAAAATAATAATAAAAGTTAACACGTAATCCCATTAGCACACATAGAAACCATATAAGATGTTGATTTATAACTCGATGGTCTATAAAAGCATGGTTGCATCAGTAACTCAAAGAAACCCAATAATATGGGATCTACATTCTACCAAAAAAATTTAGCTGCATTAGAAATATGGGAAGTAACATAAGATTTTCAAGATGAATTTAGACTACGAAAAAATATGGCACAGCACAAAGAAAATTGCTTGTTTCTAAATTAATAATTACAAGAAGATTATAGGTTGAGATTTAGTACATGTGCCCAAAATTCTAGTGCCATATATTTCATTTTATCAAGAAAAAATAAGAATCACTAATATCAAGGATATTCCTCTAAATAAATTTTGTATTCTGCCAATGATTTAGGTCCTCCTTGGCTTTTCGCCAACTTGAAGAATGAACTCTAACTAGCAAGTGGCTCTTGCAGATGAAGATGGTTGATCATTCAATAAATTTCAAGGCAAGCATGGAATACTCTACATTATAGACATGTAACTACATTGACTTGATCAATCATTTTTGTCCCCTTGATTTAGTCATTTGTTCCTTTCTCATTTCTAGCATTGTAGAGAATAAATTGGTAATCACTACATATTTTTTTATAACAAAAAGTAGTGAATAAAATAGTACCATAATTTGCTTAGATGCACCTCAGTTTGAGCTAGTCATATTTTTGAGGGTTGTTTTTCCCAAATCTTTTAGTCTAATTTTTATTGAGACTTTATTTATTTATTTTAAGAAGAGTTGTATCTTGGCTATTTTTTGGTTAGGATCTTTTATACATAGTTCCTTAGTGCAATATAAGGGTTAGTTGTGAATATGTCCTATATATTGATTAAGTTAAATCTAGATTGGAGTCTTTGTTTAGATAATATGATTGGATTAGTACTCAAGAATTAGAAATATGAATCTAGTTGGGAATTAATTATGAGGTGGATAGTGGATGATATAATAAATTAATAGATTGTCAAAGACATAAATCAATGGAACTTAGTTCCCAGCATGAGGGTAGTTCAATGAAAATTTAAATCAATATTCTTATTTGCAATAAGAGTTAGTGATTTAATATTTCAAATACTAAAATTATATATTTAGAAAATAGTTTTACCATGATTTATATATCTATTTAAAACCAACACATTGACATATTTAATGTAAGAACATTGTGGGCTCATAACCCATGGGTTCTTGTATTCACATTTTAAATTTAGAGAAACAACAATATGTTTGGAATGAAGTGTTCAGAGTAACATACTTTTAGAAACCCACTACCCAAGGCATGCTATTTATACATCTTAAACCTTGAAAATATTGTGTTGTTTTAATGCATTGGTAAGAATGAAATAATGATTAATCAATTGCACAATAAATCTAATTTTTCTTATGATAAGACATGGGGACATGTTGAATATTCCAGGGGGAGAGACAACCTCAAACAAAATTAAAATTATAAATTTAGACTAATTATTTTGTTATACACAATTTAAATATCAATAGGTGTTCAAGCTTAGGGATCTATTTATGGAATGAAAATAATATTTCATCTCCTTATGTACCCTTCATATTTAATTTTATGATGAGAACCCCAATAAAATGTTATGTTCCACCTTATTATTACCATGTTGTAAATATGACTATATCATAATTATAGCCAAATATTTATCCAAAAACTTAATTGAACAAATCTTCCTCCGAGAAGTAACTTGAAATTTACTTAATCCAATTTCTTAAAGGAAGATTAAACCTTGTATTTTTTACTTTCTAGGTGATGATAATGTACTATTATTCTATTGTTGTTTAAGATGCATTTCCAACATATCATCTTTTGTTATATTGTACTTTTTATTGGACTTGATCAACCCAATAACCTTGTACAATTACCTTATTATACTAAGATTCTATTTATACATTGATTTTGATATATGAAAGAAGGATATTACTTACTACCTCTTATATATCCATCATTAAGTAGCATTAGAAATTCAATCCCAACAAGGCCAACTTAACATATCAAAACTATACTCAATTTTATATGGGGGGTGGAATCTCATATATGTGGTTCAAGAATGGGTAGAGTGGAATTCAGCCAAGTAGTTTTTTTTTTTTTGTTAATAAATAAGATCATTACTTATTGAGGAATGATTAAAGTAGTTTTTGGATCCTTAGTTGAAATCTTGTCTATTTTTCTAATGATTGTATGCATTTCTTTCAATGAAAACACATTATCACACTTTCAACTAGATTAATAGAGAATAAAATTAATCATTGTATTAAAGTAATATAATCAGAAAAGTAGTTTAATAAAAACATCAAATATTTAATTAAGATAAACCATTAACCAGTTTCAAAGCTTGAATGGGGAGAAATCAAAACCAATCCTCCATAAAGTAGTTGCACTGCGATACATGCTCTTCCAACTGTGAAATCCACAGACTCAGATCATGAATCATCTCACTCTGTTTCTTACTTTACATCAGGCTGCATTGTCTTACCATGCCAATATCTTCAATGGACTTTACTTTCTCGGGCAACTTATCCCCTGCTTCTTCACCGTCCATGAACTCTGCAGTTTCTAGCTTCACATCAGGCTGCATTGTTTGCACCTTCAACAAGTCCAGAGATTGAGAAGAATTTTCAGCATCCCTTGAATTTCCTACTATAACCCATTCCTCTGTGCAAGGGATTGTAGGTGATGCATCAACCTCCGACACCGGACTTTCAACTTTGTTTTTTTTCATATTCATTGCATCTTTATCAGCACCATCAACCATTGTGCATTCCTCAGTTCCAGACACAATTTGTCCAGCTTCAGAAGAGACTCCATTATTATTATTGTCTTCTTGCAAATCTTGCATTTGAGAAGACAGATACTCGTCTCCCTTTCCATTGCTCACAGAGACCTCAATTGCATCTCCCGGCAACTCCTTGCTCTTGAATTCCTCGTTGAGATTCTCCTCAACAGTAGGGCACTCCTCCACTGCTGCTTCAGAAGTTACTGAAACTTCTTTGGTAGCATCTTGTCTCGGTTTCGCGGCACTGATGTCGTGTACAGTCTCTCGCAAGTTGACCAACTCGCGAATCACAGCTTTTCTTGATTCCCGCACAAAAGGAATCGCTCCCTGCATTTGACAACGGTTAAGTTTTTAGGAAAACAGAGAACATTCTGATTTCAAATTTTTAAGAGAAAAAGAAATGAAGAAGTTGCACTATAAACAAATCAATTACATCGGTAAGTGTAATGAAAAAATTCAAAAAAATTCCCAAAGAGACAGACACAGATGTCTGGATGGCCAGCAATTGTTTGTGGTAAGGATATCCACCCTTGCATGTTTTGGGCACAGATTGCATTAAGGAGTAAGATTTCTGGAGAGTGAGATTCATTTGAAAGACTTTGAGGAGTAGGTTTGCAGGGCTGTGTTCTAGTATGCTAGTTTGAACAAAAGTCTCTAGACTACCAATGGACTTCCTTATCAGAATTTTGACACAAAAAAAAATGACAATATAAGTGATAATTTTCTTGATTTCTAAATCTAAATTTGAAAATAGAAAGTGTAACCATTCCCTGAACTAGTTGTCCTTGCTTCTAATACTCACATTTTGAAAGTTCAAAGTTGTCCATTTTTAATTCTTGGTGCAATATAAATCTGGAGCCTTTTTATTGTGGTTAGATATACTTTCTTATATTGTTCTCTTTTTTTGGGGAGAAGAGAGAGAGGTGCTTTCCTATCTTGTTTTTAAAGATTTTGGAATGATGAAGATAGTATTAGTTAGCTCATGTCTAAGTATTTTAATTTTCTGGATGTCAATGCACAGGATGCTTAATACGACAAATATACTACCGAGACTGTGAACTTGCAAGGAAGTCTCACTTTATATAAGGTACAATAATGGTTGGCATAATGCTTGGAACTGATTCTGAATATTTGATTTAGTTAGCTTTGCCCGTCATTGCGGGTTGGGATTCTTCTGTATTTTTGGCCTCATCGTCTCTGTTTGTCAATGCAGGGGCGAGTAAACACTGCTGATGTCCTTGGAGTGTGTAATTCAGATCTGGTTCCTGGAAAGTATGAAGGTATTTTGATGGTTTCTAACAAAGTTCAAAAGTATTATAGAAGTAAATATCTCTCTTGTTGTCTGTTGTATTATGGACCTCTATTGCTTTTGAGTGCATTTTCCTTTCATTTGAACATTTCTTCTGTTATGGCAGGGCGTCTCAAGCCCTGGGATAGTTCTTTTGACCTAGTGAATACCCTTAAACGGGAGATCCGTGATGGTCAGTTGTCGTTCAGGGGAAAGCGTGTTTTAGAGGTAATAGTTAATTCCTCCTCTAAAAGAGTCCCTTTTTCTGTTTACTTTGTTGGGGAAAGACTAACCATGCCTCACCCTTGTCTGTCAAATAAGAAATAAAAGGTTTTCACAGTTCAGGACATTGGAGCGCAAAGCTTCTGGCAGGTTACAAGTGCACAGTTTTTCACAGAAGCTTTGCAAACTAAAAGGGTCTTAGCAATTTCAAAAAGAAATCTGTAAAAATAATTTAAAAAAATCTACTCATTTAGAAAAAAATAAAGAACTGTCAAAATAAAAGCTGTAAGGAATCCCAATATCTGTAACTGAATGACCCAATCAAGGACTAATTTAGCCTTTTCCTTTATAAGATTAAAGAAGAACAAAAGAAAATAAAAAAAAGAGAAAAAAGGCAAACCTGAATTCTGTCCAGCCTCAGCAGTAGTGACATAATCCACAGCCTCATTTTCAACCGCTCCTTCTCATCTCGTCTAATCAACTCCACAACATGTTCGTCATTCACACGCCTCCGAATTTCTGCAACCTCTCCCCTGGTTTTAATTATAACCCTTAACTTGTTCAGAGGTCTTGACTTCCTCACACAAAATCCCCGGAAAGCCGCCTCAATTTTCATAGCCGCTATATATTCATCCATGGCGGGCGACTTTGTGGATTTGGGTGTCTCTGAATTGACGAAATCGACTGGAATTGAGACGACGTTCTTGGGCTTTACCTTGGGCGCATTTTCATCCATAGCGGGCGCTTTTGTGGATTTGGGTGTCTCTGAGTTGACGAAATTTATTGGAATTGAGACGGCGTTCTTGGGCGCATTCTCCGATTTTACTGGACCGTACGAAGTTGCAGCGTAAGGATTTGGATAATAATAATGCGGCCTTCGATAAGATCGCCTTTCGGGGACGCGACCCCAGCGCCCCCAAAACAAAGGATTGCCCATAGCAAAATGGCAAACCTGAATTTCGTCGAGCCTGAGCAGTAGTGACATTATCCACTCTCTCATTTTCAACACCACAAAATTTTCGTCATTCACATGCCTCCGAATTTCTGCAGCCTCTGCCTTGGTCTTTATTATAACCCTCAACTTGTTCAGAGGCCTTGGCTTCCTCACACAAAATCCCCAGAAAGCCGCCTGAATGTTTATAGCCGCTGTATTTTCGTCCATGGCAGGCGCCTTTTCGGATTTGGCTGTCTCTGAGTTGACGAAATTTATTGGAATTGAGACGACGTTCTTGGGCGCGCTCTCCAATTCGTACAAAGTTGCAGAGTAAGGATTTGAAAAATAATAATGCAGCCTTTGATAAGATAGCCTTTCGGGAACTCGACACCAACGCCCCCGAAACAAAGGATTATCCATGGCAAAATCGATCAAACCTTCAACAGATTTAATAATTCAATTGAATAGACTGTAAAACAAAATGCTCCTTCACAATTCCACGAATGCTTTGCGTTAATGAAATGATGGTGAGGAGAAAGAGTTTATGTGAATCTTATATGGGACTGTTTCAGAAACGCAGTTTCGAGAATGATGGCCGACCATTTATATAATTCGTTTATGAAAAGATTTTTTTTTTAAAATAAATTTATTTATATTAACAAAGTAATATTGTTAACATTATAATAAATTATTAATTATTAATATTAATAATATATAGAATAATCATTATATTAGTAATATTATTAAATATATATTAACATATTATATACTAATTAATATTAATATATTTATATAACTATTAGTTTTAATAATAATTAATTATTATAATACTAATTTAACAATCAATTAATATATATAATTTAAACTAATTATAGTTATTCTAATTGTTTAATTATTAAAATAAATAATTAAAAAATTATTATTTATTTTTTGAGTCAAACAAAAATTAGATTAAAGAAAATTCAAGTACATAAATCAAAGAATCAAAGAAACTTTTAGATAGTCATAGCCATCTCGATACAAAGTAAACTTAGAGTACACACAGGAGCTCTACAAAACCATCTCACCAAGAATAACACCTGCCAATAGCACCAAAAGGTCTACAACACAACCCAAAAAAGACCCTTAATATCAAACCATCTTGTCTTCATCAATAATTATAACAAGAAAATACAAACAATCCTGGTCCCAATCCTGATCCAAATCCCCCCAATTCTCAACAATCCAACAATTCTCTTCCTTTGAAACCCATTTGGCCAAACAATATGCAACTTTATTCCACTCTCTATGAATATGAGTAAAGGAAATCACTTCAAAATTAGAAGCTAAATGAAGGATTTTCCTTATCGCCCTCTCTAACCTCCAAGAACAATCAAGAAAAAACCTTTTTATTTAGGTGATTAACAAGAATCAAAATCAACCTCACAAATAATTTTATGCCAACCACTAGCATAAACCTTCTCAATACCATAAAGAATAGCCCAAGCTTCCATCAAATTGCTAGAATGAAAACCCAAGGAGGAAGAAAAAAATTGAACAAAACTAGCGAACTCATGATCAACACCAATAATGCTGCACGACCCAAGTTGCTCCTAAAGGATCCATCAATGTTAATTTTAAGGACATCTCTATAGGGAAGACACAACTTACCTAACTGAAAAGAGCGAGGACTAATAGAAATAACCGAAAGAGTACCCACCCAAGTATCCAAAGAGGATAGATGCCATCTTAAATTATTTTTGTCTCAATAGTATCCTTGAGCATACCTTTAATTTTTAGCCTAACCTAGGTAACCCCCCTTCATTCCTCTTGAAAAATACATCAGTTCCCTTCCAACCATAATTTCCAAATGATTAAAGAGGGACTAATATCCCAAGCCGCTAGAAGAAAGGGAGGTGAAGTAGGAGGTCTACCCAAACTATTCCAAAAATCAATCAAAGAGGTGGAATAGGGACCAAGTCTATTCCATATCTGCCACCAGAGGCTCCAAACATTATAAGAGAAAGGGCCTTAGAAGAAAAAGGTGGTTCACATCTTCTCCATTTACTCCACATAGAAAACACATGGAAGGCATCGAGACCTCTCTTACAAATGTTGTCCAAAGTAAGGAACTTATTTTCACTAACCAACCATTAAAAAAAGGTTGCATTTAGGCCATCCAATTTTAGTCCAAAATTTTCCCAACTCAAGAATTTAACTTGTCTACCATTTTGCATCTCCAAAACTCGATATCCAAGCTTGACAAAATATTCACCTTCAGGACTAAGGCCCAAGAAAGAATATTTGAATCCTCTAAAGGACAACCTCCTTAGAAGTTGCAATAGAATGGATGGATTTAGTAGAAATAACAATACCATCCAATATCTGCCTACCCATAACAAACACTCCTTGCTCTTGAGAGATAAGAGGTCCAAGATATTTTTTAAATCTTTATGCTATGATTTTTAAAATAATCTTGTAAGAAACATTACACAGAGAATAGATCGAAAAGAATCTAGAGAAGTTGCTTCCACTTTCTTACGAATAAGAGCTAAAAACTTGGTAGTGTTAATAGTGATAGTATGTTTTAATTTTAATTTTTTTTTTTGCTCTCTTCTCTTTCTTGTGTTCAAAAGTTGCAAAAGGTTGTCCTTCTTGGTAGGGTTTTGCAAAAAAAAGTTCTTTCTATGCATTAAGGTAAAAAAAAGCCCTAAAGAAAACCTAACTTCGCATTTTACTTTTGTTCTATTTTTTCATTGACTTGTTTACCTAGTTTTTGGTTCCTTATGTTCGAAGCCCTTTTATATCGTGTGATTACCGACCCACTTTTTTCTTCTCTAACATCTTCTTGTTCGAATTACCACATGTGCAAATTAAAATACTTAAATGAATTCACGCTAATTCCTTTAGTGGTCTCACCGCTTGCCATCTGTTGTGCTTTCATTTGTTTCTATGAGTCCATAGGAAATATTTTATTAAGAAAAAGAGATTTTGTGGAATGACAAAAGGGTGAGACCTATCCTCTTTCTTATTGGTTTCCATATGTCTGTGGGAGCTCCTTCACTAAAGACAAAAGAGGTCGTAGAATTGTAGAAAGTTAGACACCTAGCATTCTTTGGCGTGATTCCACGAATATGTGGACTCTTGAAAGAAGGCACGGATCTTAGCTGAAAAATTATGGGAAAGTGGCACATGGATATCTTTTAGTGATTCTACGAGTGCACAAATATTTTTCAAAGAGGGTACATTTTTTAATGTAGAATACTCGAAGGGCGAGATATGGATTTTGTGAGTGTGCAAGCTCTTCAAGGTGGGTATCTCTTCAATACATGAAACTATGGAAGGCTACGACATGGACTCCTTGATGACATCGTATGATTGAAAAATATTTCTCTTCTAAGTGAGCCCAGACAGATGATGTGTAAAGTGACATGACATGGAACACCTTTATTGATAAATATCTTTTAAAGAACGTCAAAATATTCAAATCTATTAAAATGAATCTAGATCATTGAATCTTGTCCTATCTCCAGTGATCAATGACTTACATTCAAACCTGTGGAACAAGTAGTTGAAGGTGTTTGGCCTGCATGAATTAAGAGTAATGGAAAAAATTACTGAATTCTACCTAAACTTTAAAGAGATTTTCTCCATAAGTATTGTAATTTAATCAAGGAATGAAATTAATATGCATTGCACCAAATTTGGAGAATGATTTTTCAACATTTTTGAGACTTCTACAATGAACTAGGATTTTCAAAAGAAAAAACATGTTCATCCTTTCATGCCTTTGGTTCATTTTTTTAAAAGTTTACAATAATTAAGGTTAATAATTGAGGTTGTGAGTCTAGTATATTATCTAAGGAATGCACCCAAACCCTATAATTCTCCAAGAACCCTAGGACAAGAGTGAGATATAATAATGAGAACCAAAAATCCAATCATCCTCATCTAAAATGCCTTTTGATGAAGACTTAATTGTACAACTCCCTATGTCAACCAAAAAGGCTATATGTAACCTTAGGGTCGGTGTTGCAAGTGGTCAATATTGTAAGTGAGCTTATTGATAATGGAAGAGAGGGTAGGGATGTAAAACTCCTTGTAACTAGATAGAGCATATTCACTCATTGGTATAACAAGAGGGCTTCTAGGATTCATATATATTAAATGTGTGGGTATATGACCAAGGGAAACTAATTGTCTCAAATGTCTTCATGAATGTTGAATTCATTAGAAATATAGATAGAAGTTATGATGAAAATGTTAGGGTCATTAGGGATGCCAATTGTTGGATTTTAGTACAAGTGGATAAAGCTTCCATATTTGAACTTTTGGTCTAAAACGGGTTGCCAATAAGGTCATAGATTTTGATCTCTTCAAGAAAAAGTATAAACAAGATAAACATGGTTATAGAATCTTGTGATTACCAAGACACAAATTGAAGGGGATTGACAAGAGATTTGTCAAGATTCCAACAAATGAGGAAAAAAATTTGACATTAATATGTTTGAAGATTATTTTATCAAGACCTATCATGCACTTTTCCAAGTCTTAGGTGGAGATGCTAAGATAAAAATCCCCATGCCATTAATGTATATGGTAGCTAATATCTAGAATCCCCTAGTCAATAATGAATTTGATTTTTCTACCTATATTTCCAATGGAATTTATAAATAATTGGTGTAAATCGAGGAAAACAACAAGGTAGTAAACTTTCGATGGTACTCCCTATTATGCCACATATTTTTGTATGAAAGAAGAACAAAATGGGATAAGGCACTAGAGGTCTGAATGGTAGATGATAGTGGAAACTCTCTCGCTGTCCAATGTTGGAATCATGTCTAAGACATGAATTGTGACTGCTAATTATGTGGTCTTTGAGACCATTTTGTTAGATGTTTTTTAGTTTTATGGGGGTAGAAGATGGCAGAATCCATAAATAAATTATGGATTTCTCAAGGCCCAAGGAAAGAGTGTCTAAATTAGGTGTGAAAAAAAAATGGGGAGATTGGTATCTCAATTATGATTCAATAGTAATAAGAGTATATGTGTGCCCTATGGGACCCCACATTATGCCAAGATATGTTCCTCTAAGGTTGGCATACCTAGAAATAATTTGGAAGATTAATAAATCAAATAAGGCCCACCTAAAGGGATAAAAAAAGGGCTCCTTCTTCCCATTCTCCATAATGTTTTCATATTTTACAATGACTAAGGAGGGTCTAGAGCTCACTAATCCCATGTTACAAACATAAAAAATGGTTCAAGAAGGGACAAGGACATTTGATCTTGAGGGTTTCATCAACCAAGTAAGGACAAGTGTTAAAAGATCCTCATTTGTACACCAACTCCTCTTTGGTGAATATGTAATGAAAAATTGCCTCACTCATAAAGAGGTAATGAAAGGAGAACAAAGTGGGTTTCTTTCAAAAAATTAGAGGATCTAAAGGCTAAGAAAATATAAAATTACCTTGGGGCTTATGCAAATATAAAGGATTTTATTGTTAGGATCCAAATTATTTTGAATATTGTCGAAATATTAGTTGGGAAACCCCCAATGATGGAGGAAAAACCTTCCTACTAGTTGCAGGTTGGTCCATCTATGTATGGGGGTGAGTGTAGGATCATGGGGGTCCAAAAAGTGGTGATATGACCAAAAATGGCTAATGATCTTTTTTTAATCCAAATTTAATGAAACAAAAAGGGTTTATTAAGAAAATTATCAACTTTCTATAAATATAAGATAGACCTTATTTGGAATTAAATAAATAAAAATTATTGATTTTATATATACATTCTAACTAAAGTCCTAATTGATAAAGTAAGTTGTTGTTGGAATCGACCATGACGTCTAATGCCTAAGGGATAAAGTAAGTTGTAAATGGCTTTTGGGTTTTTGAGAATGGACCAACTTCAAGCCCATAAAATTCCTAAAAGAATTTTTCCTTTCTCCACAATATTTCAGAAGACTTTGGATGGGTACCTACATGTGTCTCAACAATGATAAACACAATCACACACTTCTCGATATCAGGCTTCGGTAACTCTAATGGTTGCAATTTAGCTTTTAATTTTCCTTGTTGTGAGTTGCCTCCCTTAATTTATGACTTTGATTTATTTTTTGTTTTTTCTAGTTATGTATTACTCCCCTTGTCCTTCTTAACAAATCTCCCTTTGCTATCCCTACTATGATTCATGCACATATATGACTTACAAAAAAGAAAACTAAGGGTAGTTATCCAAATGAGATCAACTCTTGCATAGACTTTCTCCTTAGCGCAATGCTCCTAACTTAGTTCACTAGGTTGACAAGCCTTTAACACCATTCCCTGAAAATGATGCCAAAATGATTGGATTAAATTATGGTTGATATTTTGGGTAAAATTATCCTCGTAATTCTATCTTGGTTTGGGCTTGGCTCAATCTTTGGAATTTCCTTAGTTTAATCCTTAATGTCAATCTGAGGGCATGAGCTTTTGAATGGTTTTGCAAAAATATTCCTAAGGGTTCAAACTAATGAACTAAGGGGGGATAAATGCATCTAAGAATTGAATTGATACACACCTTTTAATCTACGATTCAAATTAAAGCACACTTTACAAGTGAATAAAATCCTATCTTTAATCCAACACACACCTCTTAAATTCTTATTTAATACTATTAAAACTAGTATCCTTAGAATTGCAATGATAATCATTTAATGTTGAATTAAGTTTGATTCAATTGTCCCTACTTCCTAGAAAAAACTAAGACAAGAAGACTGCTAGAAACTGCAATAGGAATTAGAATAACATGAATTGCAATAGAATGTGTGATAAAAATAATAATAAAGTGTACAATCAAAATGATATGCTACTAGCAATGAATTCCAATCTGCACGAACCAAATCTTTAATTCCCAAATGATTAATAAATACACAAATGAGTAAAGAAACCAATCACAATTTTGAATAATAAAATATGCATACAAAAAACTAAATTTCATGAGACTATAGATAATGAACTTATATTTAGAAAGGAAATAAACATGAAATCAAATCACACAGTAAATTACCACACTACAAACTACAAGCATATCATTAATTGACATGAGGAGTGGGCCCTAGCTCCTTGGTCGATTAATGATAGAAGTACTAACGTGCTCTTCTAATTCAGCTCAATTATACATGCATACAATAGATTTTGAATGATTTTTGAACAAGACAATATTATATTAATAGCTATATATGAAGTCTTTAGGCTGATACATATTTATACTAGAGAAGACATCGATAAGTTCACATGGTTTGTTTATGGCCTACAACTATAATGCCCCGTCTTAATAACCTAAGAATGTAGCAATTGTGTATATAGGTGTAATAATTTTTTTTTAAAGTTTAATTATTAAGTTAATTAGTTGCATACATTCATTAAGCTATGCGATGTTACACTAATTTGAGTTTCCATAAGGGACTTAAGTATTTCACATTGCACATATTAATAAATAACATAAAGATAAACATTGCATAACATTGAATTTCATTTAATACTCCATTCAAGATAATATAAGGTACAAACTTGATTTTCCATACATTGCATTTGATAGAATATACGATACTCATCCATTTGATGAGGTAGTTCAAATAATAATTACAATTAAATTTACATGGTACACCTCACAACATTTGAGGGATGTTCTCAAATACAAGATTTACAATATACAATGATGATATAAACATAAGTTTCCAAGTGCGAGCTCTCCATCCTTGAAGCTCTTGATGCCAAGATCAAACTGGGGACCCAATGGAGTAAGGTGCATGTTCCACCCAACCATGTGGTACCTATAGGTCCACCCCCCGTGCTAGGAGATAGTAATAAGGCTACCTAGGCCTAATCTACTAACCCTAGACATTAGTACACAACAAACAAAGGTTACATTGCTTCCAGATTTTGACAATTGATTATATCACAAACACAAGGTTAACTATTACTTTAGGTGGAGTGTCATCACAATATTGCAATGGTTACCCTGGTGTTTCTTCCTAGGTTCCGGCCCCCAATCCTTGGGTTACCCAGGTAACCTCTTACGAAACCCGGCCCCTATTGCATACTATTGTGGAATTGAATGTCTTTTGAAAAAAACAAGACACCGATTTGCCATTCCAGGCCTTCTCATCTTATACTCATGACTGAAGTAACTCAAGAGTCATAAGCGAGGCATAAACATCTTGTTAAGGGTTTTAATTTAACTACTATGTCATTTAGTTATCACTAAATTACTAACTCCTTGTAAGTTACCCTAACACCACTTTGTGTGTCGGCCCTTACAAAAAGCCACTCCTCTAAACATAACATGGATTTCTAAGTTTTCATGACTAGGGTTTACAAGTGTACAAAGTACATCTCACAATAACAAATAACCTTCAACAATAACAGAACACAATATTTAATGCATGCACAACCCAAGTTAACTCAAGAAATACATTTGAACAATTAAACACCCTTTTTACACAATTCTTTCTGGAAGGCTTATACAACAAAGACTTTCCCAATTTGCCCCAAAAGAAAATACGTACGAAAGCAAATCAATAAAAGTAAATATCTATTATTCAGATATGCTAAATCCATATGCATCAGTTTAAAAACAACATATTTAAATATCATCTTAACAAAAGATATATATTTAAAATCAATAAAAATAACTATTTCTTTTAGTCTATTTTTATTTGTATTTTCCCAATTTCACAATATATCATATTCATTAATTTTCTCTATCTTAATTTCCACTTGTATTATAATTTAAAATACCAAAATGATTTTTCTCCACTTAATAAATATAATTATTAATATATATAATTATATTTATTTATTTTTTAACAAAAATATCATTATATCTATATATATATATTCATATTCATACATATACATATATATATAAATACAAATATAAATATAAATATTATATTTTAATCCACATTAAATGAAAGTCAAATTTTAAAAAAAACATCAAACGGAATTTTTTTTTTCAATTTTATAAAAAATATCAAATGAAATTTATATAGAGTTTAATCCCAAAAGGGTCGGCGCTCTGGCTGCGGCCTCCCCTTTTGGGGAGGATGCAGCCCACACCAGGCTACGCCTAGCAACCATGGTGGCTGTTGTGCACAGCCAAGTGACTGCGCCCACCCGTAAGGGTGAGGGGAGGGTTTCGGCCCTCCCCATATAACATTTTTTTTATTTTTTTTATTTTTTTACATTTAAAATCTCACCCATACGGCGGATGAAAAACTATGAATTTCTTTTTAAATAAAAATTCTGACGCGCCTGTACGGCGACAGACATGATAAAAAAAATATATTTTAAACAATCCAATTTATATATGATAAATATATATATATTTTAATGTATATATATATATATATATTATCAACAGGGTTTTGTTTTAACAGAGAAGAAAATAATAAACTTCTACTGGGAAAATTGGAAAAATAATCAAATTTCTTCCAGATTTTCATAGAATTCATGCACAGTATTTTATTCAAATCCAATATATCCCAGAGGTTTTCTATTTCCTTTATAACAAATAAAATTTCCTTTATAAAAATTCAAATACATTCTACATAAAGTATACTACAGAGGTTTCTCTAAAAACTTCAATTCTTCTCAACAAAAAATACAGAGAACAATTTCTGTACGAAAAATACAGGGATTTAACTAAACTAATTTCTTTGCAGAAGGATTCCCTTTCAAAACTCACAAAATAAATTCTACAAGTAAAATACCTGATTTCCTTTGCTATCTGGTGAAGAAAGCCTATGTAGCCTCTGTTTCTTGTAGCTACCAATTCCTTCCCGAGAACCAATTCCAGAAAATAACCAAAAGCCAAAGATCTTCTAATTCCAAAATCAACCAAAAAGCATATACCAAAATTTTTATAGAGCACCAAATAATTTCCTGTGAATGATAGGATAACCCCTGTAGTTTTTCCCCAGATCCAAATTATCCTCCATAACAAATTTCTTCAACAAACACCAATTAATGCACTGGCACACATGTCGAGAAGTGGTTGCAAAAAATCTTCTTCCACCGCTTCTCGGCAATTTTTCCTTTCAAATTTGCATGTAATTAATTATTTTATTTTAATTTTTTTTTTAAATTCAAATTTCAATTTCCATGCATTTATTTTATTTAATTTAAATATACAATTTCCATAATTTATTTAATTTTCAAATATTAAATCTATTTACACACAATTTTTAAAACAATTTAATTTAATTAATTTATTTATTTAATTAAATAATCTATTTAATTAAATAATTTAATCCTTTTAGATCAAACCATTTAACCAAATAAGCTAATTAATTAATTAAATAACAAACACTAATTTCTTCAATAATTAAAAATTAATTTAAATAACAACAATTAAAACACAATAAACTAACATTAAAATTTAACCAAATTTACCTTTCAAACAATTTATCCAAACAAAAGATTACAAAACAATCCTATGACTCAGGACTAATACAGACGATGTACTAAGACCGGGTTTATAGATTAGACGAGGGTGAACCAAACTACTATCTCCCAATCAACGTATCTCTTGAGTCTTGACATGCTCAGACCTGAGTACCTAGGTGGAGTCGGTGTCATGTACTTGCAATTCCTACAACCAAGCAATAACATGCATATATACATATATAATTAAGCATTAAATAGACACACCGTGCAGAGAAAATCATGGATATCACAAGGCACTCGCAAGCGAGTGATGCAACTCCGTTGTCCACACCAATACACATAACATCAGACTAATGAAATAAATAGTTGTTAGTCCATCACAAACATATACATAGCAATAATCATCTGAAAGTAAACATCTAAACTATATCAAATCATGTCTGAAATCAATAATCACCAAACAATGTATCATCATGTCACAGAATAAATCCACTGTCGCTCGAAAACCAGTGATCAAACTATCCAAACAAAGTATCATAGTCTAACAGTGTGAAAACATATCAGTAGAAAACATACGCATAAACGGAGGGGTACTACAACAACCAACAAACCATTGAGTTTGATTATAAACAACAAAATATACAAGTCTAATAAAACTAACATTTGGTTGTTTGCTAGAAATATAAAATAGTATTTAAAAAGTGTTATCCTCAAAACAAGTATAAACAAAAATAGCTTGATCACTCCTTGTCCATGTCCTCAACCATTTCTACAGTTTTTTGATTACTCCCTACCTAGTCAGCTATAAATTAGTTAGCATTTCAACTGACATTGGGACTCTCTTAATCATTTTATTTTCCTATTAGATTTCATCAAATACTATACTTCTTGTGACAAATAATGACAGGATGGCAGTAAATATGAAGAGGAAAACAAAAGGTAAAATTATTAGAACACTTTGACCCCATCAATAACCTCTCTTGGTTTTTGCTATCTTAGAGGCATTTTCCCATCATGATGACTTTTCAGTTGAGAAAAAAGTTGTCAAATGTAGGTAGTGTAAAGTTGAAAAGTGGTGAAAATTTTGTTCTTTAACTTGTACGACCAAACAAACTATTCCAACATGTTTGGATGGGTACGTTTATGCTAGGCATGGTCTTCTTTCACACCCAAACATTCCTAATCACTCCTAGCTATGTTCAACCGACTCGATTCCTTAAGAGTCCAAAGTGCAAAATGGTTACAATATTTTACAAGCTATTACTCAGAAACTATGATGCTTACAAACTCTCTGTCTGAGGCTATGAAATCATGTTGGCCTGCTCTACAATAACCTCTCATTTTTTGTTATGTCAGAGCCATTTTCCTGTAGTGATGACTTTTCAGTTGAGGAAAAAGTTGTCAAATGCAAGCAATGTAAAGTTGCAAAGTGGTGCACCTTTCATTCTGCAACTCGTATAGCCAAATTGACTATTCCAACATGTCTATATGGGTACGTTTATGCTAGGAATGGTCCTCTTTCACACCCAAACATGCTGAATCACTTTGAGCTACGTTCAACCAGCTTGATCTCTTATGATAGCATGCAAAACAAAGGAAAAGATAAATTGTCACATGACAGTTGACAAGTCTGAATTTTCATACAAAAATCATACATGATTGCATGAAAGAGGTAAAACATCTGGGTGTCAAAATAGTTGAGGAAAGCCTGAACCTTTTCATTCTTGAAGGGGTTATTATCCAATTACTATGTGGATCTCATACTTACATTGAATTGATTATTATTAATATTAGTATTTAGGTAACTTTCTTATTCTTATTATGGCTCTAATAAAAAATGAGAAGGCTACATGACTTAAAATCTTGTATGATCATCCTCGATTCTAGCAAGGGCAAGACATTTTTTAATTATCCTCCTTTCCCTTACAACAATATGGTTGTTGTAAAGAAGAATTTTGTCAAGATTCTAGAAAACAATTGAAATATTTATAGCTAAACCTAATCATAGGTCAATTGAAATATGATCCCACATGGTGGCTTATGACCTAGCTAAAGAGAATCAAGAACAATGATGTTAATAAGTTCACACTAGAACCTTGACCATAAGTAGAAGCTAAAATTAGCCCAAAGAAGATATATAAATATATGTTGGTACATGAGATATTACAACCCCTATTCCTACTTCTTCACAATAATATCAAACATTCTAGAAGAAATTTGTTGCATATCACCTATAATTAAAAAATGCATTCTTTGAAAAAGCTAGGTTGTTACAACCATAACTTTAATTATGTTTTACTTTTTACTTTTGAAGTAATTAGTAGATGATTAAGAATGATTCAATGATTTTATGTTTAGTAAAAATGTCTAGAAAAATCAATGTTTTCATGATTTATGTTTATTTAACTCAAAATTGACATGTGCTTAAAAGTCGTCAAGATGTGATGATTTCATAAGGATTATGAAATGATTAATGATGCATTAACCTCGAGTTGGTGTTTGCGAGTTGCGTTCAGGAATTAGGTTCTACCCTCCGAGAAAGGGAGGGAGAGCATCATTGGAGAGAAGGGTATAGATACAAGGAAAAGAATAGGTTGTTGCCATCTTAGGTTTAGTGTTCATGCAAACTGGTGAACCTAGTTGAGTGGGGTAGGTGATACTCGACCCTTTTGGTTTAAGTTTATTTCTCGACTCGACAAGTTGTCGATGTTGTTTAAGTCTAGTTCATGTTGTTTAATGTGTTTAGAATCTTGTCGATAGTAATTGATTTGTCAACCTTTGTGTTGATATGATTCTATTAAGGGTTATTAACTCTCTTTTTATTATATAAACAAATGAATATATGAATTTAGTTTTACGTGGGATAAGATAAGCATATGTACTCATATAGATGGGTGCATGGATGTGTTTATGTGTACAAAGACATAGATATTATGAATGTACAAACATCTACGTTCAAGTATGTATGGATACATATGTGCACATGCATAAGTTATTACAACGAAAATGACTCATATACATAAATGTGTTCATAGATGTATGATGTGTCACCTTTATATGCTTTTAATTATTGGTACTCATCATGATATTGCATGAGGATTTTGATCGTTTAGATCAACGTCAAGTTCATTTTGTTTTGGTGAGTACATTGATTGGACGATATAATGAGCTATATCGTCAACTATTGCTCATGAAACTTTTAGTTTCTTAAAAGGTTATTATGTTAAAATATATGATTAAAATCTATAATGGCTAGATAAGCCAAGAGTCAACCATTGAGACTCAATTCTTAATAAAGAGGATCTTGTGAGTCACATTGTTCAATTATTTTAATCTATTTTAGATTAGACTAAGATACCTCCAACCATGTAGTTTTTAATCTTTAAACAATTTGCACACCCCTTGGGTCACGACAAGATTTTCTTAGTGTCACTATATCCTTTGTCCCATATTCAATATCCTCATAAGATTATAAGAGCCATGAATGGATAAGGTGGAGTCGGGTGCATAGATATATGCCGATATATAAATATAAATATGTATCTTTGCTAAAATAACAATTGGTTCTTTTTGTATGTCACATCAATAATGTTTTGGTGACAAAATTGTATAATGTTAAAATATTATTGTATGCCATAAATGTTTGCGGGCATCTTTTTCAAGCTAGCATGGATAATAATGGAATGTGATACCGTGTTCCACATTTTTCTCTGGTAGTTATTTAGTTATTGTAACTGTTTTGTGTTGGGAGAGATAGCGAGTATTCAGAGGAATCTAAAATATCACCCTCTAACTCCAGGCGGTTATAGGGAGACAATTACTCAACTACTTTTGGTGATGGGTGTGGGTTTTGGAATAGATGGAGCATGGTCATTTCAGGGGGATCTCCCTACCAGCATCTGGGGGAAAAACAGGTCTCTTGGCCAACGTATGGAGGAAGCGAGTCTCTTGGTCAGCATATGGGATAAAAAAGAGAAGTTGGTTAGCTCTGCACGGGGGAAAGACATTTTGAGGAGGCCAAAGGGAATTCCTAAGGGGGATTCTTGCTCAAACAGTTGGTTCCAGAGGAGGGTCAGTAGGGGTTGTTATGGTGTAGTGCACTGCACATGTAGTGATGACCCTTGTATATTCCCCTCCTCTTTGGGGACATAGGATAATCCTCCTTGCACTGTGTTTTGTGTCTTTGGTTTGCATAAAGATGAGTGTTTATGGGGAGAGAAGGAAAGATGGCCACTTTGGAGTGTTGAGTAAGTCATCTTATTTTCTCAAGGGCCGATAGGGAAAGGGAGGAGTACATCTTGCTTTGTGGAAGATGACATCGAGGGAAAGGAATAAGTACTTCAATAGAAACTATCGGCATCGACAAAATCCTTTCAGGTAGAAAGAGAACCCTTGACACTATCATTTTTTCTTTCATATGATAAGATAGCTATTTTTATGTTGAAGCATATGTTTAATTTTCCATGGCTCCAGACCGCTCAGGTCGAGCATATATATGATTTTAGTATATACTCCAAGGAAGGGATTAAGGCCGAGTGGCTAAACCTGTTTTACTTCATGTAGTAGTCTTTTCATTTTCTTTAAAATCTCAAGCCTTTATTAATGAAGCACCTTTCCTTAATGTAATGCTGCCAACTAAGTATATGGCTTAAGACTAGAAGGTGGCCAAGACTTGTGAAAGTGATGAGTCATATGTGCTCATGGCATGAACATGCAGAATACTACATTCTATATCTACTCATTAGTCAACATGTATATCACTCTTGCAATCACCTCGAAAGGTGGTAGAGGTCATTATGATCTTAGTCGATGGATTTCTCAATGTATTCTCTTTATGAAACTAATGTTGGTAGTATGATTAATGATATAACCAAGGCCATGTATAATCAACCTCGAGATATAAGGTAGTATATAAGGTCAAGTACACACTTATTATTACAAGTCTAAATTAATATGTATCTTTCTTATGAATGAACATTCTAAGATAGTACTTAGTTCACTAAATTTTCACACGGGTAAATATGAGTTGTCCGTCGTTATTAACTAATCTTTCTATCTAAGGAAAGGTCTGTCTAGTAAGTCAAGATTATGACTCTTACTTTCAAGGTTGATACAATTGAACTTGTGAACCATAAGGGATCTTGGGTAGTGATTATGGCAGTTTTTGTAATAAGTTAGAAAGTGGAATAAGGTGGTGAGGATTCATGATTTCCCATTACTACAATAACCCAATGTTCAAAACAAACCCAAGATTAGGCATCATTGGAATGATTTTCCTCAAGGTGAGACATAAGGAGAGACTCATAACTCAATTCTATGTGATGGTACTAGTAATCTATTATGATTGATAAGGGTTTATGTGATAAGGAGTTTGTTTATGAGATCATAACTTAACCTTTGTTGAAAGTCAGTAGACTCAAGTAGACCAAATGGTAAAAAGTAGATTATTATATTTTATAAATCAAACCTTTTTAAGGGATGAAATATTGACTTAGATCAAGGGTATGTGCACAATCATGATGGGCCAAAAAGTGGCGATATGATGGGTATTTGTAGGGTATGTGGCTGACGACTTTTTTTTTACCCAAAATTGATGAAACAAAAAGGGTTTTAAAGGAGATTCTTAGCTTCCCACCAATATAAATTATGCTTTACTTAGAATTTAATAAATAATTATTATTCATTTTCTATTTAAATTATGACCAAAGTCTCGATTGATAAGCTAATTGAAAAACATCTATAGCTTTCAAACGATATCACATTTTGAATTGAAACATGTGTCACATTCTATGCTTCACATACTATAGGATTAAAATAATAATAATTGATTTCATGAAGTTTTGACCAAGTTAAGGTGGTCAGACATACACAGTTTATACTTTTTAAAAGTTGTAATAAAAATATCATAATTAATTATTTACTTGGAGAAAAATTACAAAAAAATATGCATCACATCTGGACATGAGTCATCTACTTATATCTAAAATCTTATAAAAAAATATTATCATTTTATTGTGGTTAGGGTGGTTAGATGGACCTACTTCTTCTTTTTCCCAAAATTTAAGTACTACTACATTGAAATTTCAATTTTTCACCAAATAGATTTTTTTCTTTTTAAAAAAACCTAGTAGTTTAAAAACTACATTCAATTTCCTACATATTCTATTCTTACATATTTTTGAAATAATATAGATAACTTATTCAAATTTTTATGTCAAGTTGTCTAACTCTGATTTTTCTAAATTTTCTGCCACTTAAGGGCATGTTTTTTCCATGATGATCCTGCACATATCCTCAAAACTATTGATATGAAAATGTGGTATTCTTCAAGATAGTATAATGGTAAGGAAATACCTCGAATACTATGTTTATCCACGTTACATAAAATGTGAAATCAAACAATGTCAAGTGGTCTAGGAATGACTAGAAGCATTTTGTTCTTATGAATAGTTACACTTATGTTATTACCCTTGGAAAAACAAGGATGTTTGATATTTCCATGTATTGGGTTAGAGAAGCTGAACCCTAGTATTGAAACAAGGAGGTTATAGGAAATCTATAACTCTTACGTCAGATATGACAACACACATTTATATTGATTGATAGTGAAAGGCGATCGAGAAAACCTTAGAACAAGATAGGAAGTCTTTATAACACCTTAAGATATTCTATGACAATGTTGACACTTGATTTAATGAATCAAAGATGTTGGTTATTAAATCTTGAGAGTAAATGATAGGAAGTCATAAACTCTAGATATTGCAAGAATGCAATAAGGGACTTTTAAAAGGTTGAAATACCTAAATATTTACATTACATGTATATGCTAGAATAAGGATTAGCTCTAAGTCAGATTGGATAGAATGGTTTTTCTATACAGACTAGTTTGTGTCTAATGTACCAATAGAGTAAGTAAAAATACAAAATTTGATAGTTCTAAGTCAAGTTAGAGGTGCGTGTCTAGATGGCATGACCAATTAGAATGATCATACTTAGCTAGAAGGGATCTAGAGTTGTATGTTCGATTGAATTTTGTAGGGCACATCACTAGGAATCAGATGGAGAACATAGAGAGTACATTATATCTATACTCTTTGAGAAGGGTTGGGTCGGGTCACTTCCAGTTAGGAATTGCACAGGGGACCACTTGAATCCATGGTTGGAGGAAAATCACTCGGATGATTCTCTCCCTCTATAGAAGAAGACTCTCTGAGGCTTGTGAAGATAGAGATCAACATTCCAGATGCAGTGAACCCCAAGTTCTGGCTTACGACAATCAAAACCTATGAGGCAAAACTATTCTTTATGCTAAGTGTATCTTATGTGATATAAATCAATATTGTAAGGATTTATCTTGATTCTAGTTATGAATACATGTGAATTCAAGTTTGAATTTTATCTGGAAAAGTTATAATTTATTCTTGTGCTTATGCAAATGATTTAAAAATAAATAAAATCTCTCATGTTTACTAAGTTTATTTACCTTCATGTAAATTCTTGAGTTTACTTGTGTTTTAAGTGGATGGATGTTACATAGGTTGGAGTGAATATAGAATAAGTAATTGATGAAAATATGGGCAAGAATTTGGACACATGGTGGACAAACCAAGTCACTTTTCCTTAGGTAATAAATGGGATGAAATATATGAGAAGAATCATTCCAATCCTACCTCTTCCTCCACTCCAAAAAAGCCTCAAATCCAAGTAAGTGAAATAACAATAATATCATTTGGTGATGAAAAAGGAATAAAAATCAAAGCCTCCAAGTTTCCAAACCAAGTAACTAATTACATAGGTAGATTTGGTGCTAGAATAATTCACAACCTATGCATCTACTCAACCATATATTTCATTTAAAACTATCCTAACCCCACTCTATTGAGTATTTCAAAGAAAACAAAATGAACAATTAACTCTAGCTCTTATTTAAGAGGAATGTACCTAAAATGTCCTACTATAAAGAATGAGAGGTTCCATCTCCACAAAATTAACTATCAAATATATTGTAACCGGCCAAAAAAAAATAAAATCACCCAAGACAACTAAGTGGAAAATTAATATCTCCTTTGAATCTTAGTAGGTGCCCACCACAAACTAGAGCTTATTTTAGAATACAAGTAGAGGTGAGGACCAAGAAGAGGAGAAGGAAAAAAATGGAGAGAAGTGATTATCCACCTATGAAAGTGGAATATGAAAAGTAGAAAATGGAATAGCAAAGCATCCAAGAGCCATTAAAGGTTTGTATAGAGAAGGTACAATAGGTTACACTATAAATATCTATCTTCCCTCTCCTTCTATCTTTATCCTTTTTAAATTCTTCCTTGGATTCCATATTAAATTAGCACATAAGTAAATGATAAAATGTTGGTGAATCAGTTTTTTAAATATTGAAGTTTTTAAGCATAAATCAATATTTATATTCAAGACAAACCATGAAGGACAACAATGACCAATGTTAGGGCTAACCAATTGTAGACATGCAATTCTCCCTAGTCTACTAATCAGAAGTAGGACTGCCCATTGAGATTGAGCTACCATCTCTCATAATATCATTGCAAAACGTCATCACAGATGAGGAATACTAATTATCAAGATTGAATGAGCTAGAGCTATTGGATGAGTGATGTATGGAGGCATTAAATCATTTGCAAGTCTATCAAAATAGACTCAAGAGGAGTTGTAACAAGAGGATCAGAAGCAAGACTTTCCAAGTTGGAGAATTGGTATTGAAGGAGAACCAGAAGAATGTCCCAAATCCAAATAGCAAAGACAAATTTGAACCCAACTAGTTGGGACCATTTTTTTATCACAACAAGCTATAAGTCAGGGGCATATCAGTTATGAACACCCGAAGGGGAACCCCTGCAGGAGCCAACGAATAGCTCTCACCTCAAAAAATTTTATGCCTAATCCTGCAAGGTATAGAACCGAAACAATAAAAAAAATTGAAATTTTCTTGAAAAAATGGTTACCTTGGTGAAAACCTAGCAAACAAGTGTCTTGGTGACAAAAGAAAAACCAAAAAGCAAAAAAAAAAAGAATCCAAAAAAAATTAGAAAAAGGATTAGAAAAAATCATCCTCTGGTGAAAACCACTTCGGTGGCACTTTGGACAAGTACCTTGGTGAAAACCTGGCAAACAAGTGCATTGTGCAAATAAGCACTTTCCATCCACCAGGATCTTTATGGCTTGTTCAGTATCATCCATCGATTACATGTCCATCCATCATCCACCCACATCCTCACCATAGCTTGGTCTTGTGTTCGTATCATGATCCCTCTTAGTACTACTTGACCTATTCTCAAGGTCAGATTCTCCTACCTTTATTAGAGTAGTCTATTGCATCACGCTGGGGGCATGTTCTCATCAGATCAGATTCACATATATTCTTGAAGTCCTAACATCATAAATTCCAAAAACATCAGAAACACCAGAAAATCCAAAAAATAAATAAATCTAAAAACATTCATAAAACCAACAAAAATCCAAAAACATCCAAATCATATCAAAATTCAAAAACAGGTAAAAATGCCAGTCAAAAAGTCAAAAATAGAGTTGTCTTGTCAAACTATGAGTCTCTGAGCCTTGAACATAGGAATGGTTGATCTTCATTTATCCCTCAAGACACTTAGGTCATTCCTTTAGGAGTTTGTCATAATAAACTGACATTTCATCATGTATATCTCCATCTGTAAATTGTTCAAGTCATCAGTCAAACTACGTGGTCTATGCGTGTATAACGTAGGAAAGGCTAATCTGTTAATCAGCGCTCGAGGACCCTAGGATAGGTCCTTAGATTAGTCTCTTGGTCAAAATCTCAGAAAACCCAAAAACATTTTAAAATAAAAACTCAAAACATTTATTAAATCTTGAAAAATACCAAAAACAACCTCAAAACATTTCAAAACTCCAAAAACATCCAAATATTTGAAAAAAAAATCCATTCGTCTCATCTCCCTTTCACCCAAAATAACATCACTCATAATAAATGATTGTCATCCTCAACCATTGGTGAAACAATCAGAAACAAGTCTAGAAGGTGAAAACTAAAAATTCAAAACGTCAAGTCTCAGGTTTAAGTCAGTATGTAAACAAGTTGGTCAACTCTTTGTGTCAATAGCCTATCATCCAATCAATCCCAAATCAATCATCTAATAACATCATATCCTAAGATGTATCCTTCCTACAATGGGCATTATTTATTAGAAAGAACACTTTTGATAAACTAAATGACATGTCTCCATCCACTAACATGTCTTAGGATATATCCTTCCTATAATGGGAATTATCTTTTGGCAATAGTTTCAGTTCTTATCCCTAAAAAACACATTTCCTTTGGGTTAGCGGTATTGAATAACATCAGCTTGTTTGTTTACTTTATCTTTGTCTTTTGAATTATATCTTTGCGCTCATTCCAATAACCTCTCGATGATGTCCAAACAAATGGATTTAGAGAGATGGGAATGGGGCAACGATCATTATCTTTTGTCTGTTGTGCTTGTTGGATGTTCTTGTAATATAAATTGGCGAATACTTGCTTTGTTAGATATGTATGGAGGGTGTTTTGGGTAGCTTGTTGACTATTGCATTGATAGGTTATACCTTTCCATGTTTTGGTCCAAGATGTTTGAAACTTCTAAAGTGCATCCTAGCAAGGTTTTTGTATGTTAGGTGTGAACAAGAATACTCCTATCTATTTTTTGAGTCAAATTACATCACACTAAGTACAATGCCATCCTGTTCCTTTATACCTTGATGCATCATGCTTATGCATGTTATCAAACATAAGGTAAGTGGCCCTTTTAAAATCCCAATTCTTGATAAGCAAATCATCCATTTCTCATCATCATCTCTCATAAAGTTGGCTTGTGGATCCTCTTGTCATCATCTCATTTCTTATTTCTTCTTTTCCACACTAACATCATGCCAAGATAGTTAATCATCATTGCTAATGCATCCATCTTGCATCCACAAACCATCAACATACTGCATATCATATCATATCATCATCTCACATGCATGTTCATCATCATAATATAGATTTTTTAGTCTAAACATCTCATAAAACCATACATTTGCATAAAACATCCATTGCATAATCATATAGGCATCATCACATCATCCATCTCAAATGCATCATATCATCATTTAAGTTGTTTAGGATAATATAGATTGGTTATTCTAAGCATCTTAAAACCATCTCATTTGCATCATCATCACAACCATCCATATGTCCATCTTGAAACTCTTTATCGTGAGATCAAACCTCAAATCAAATCTTTTCACTCAATCTCTCGAGGGGGCAATGTACCAATGTATTTCTTTTCTGCTAGGGCATCTGAAAAAAATAGATTTTTTTTGAATTTTGATCACAGTAAGTCTATTTTTTTAACCAACGCAGCAAGTACATTGCTTCAAAGAGGGGAAAAATTTAGACATACAAAATTAGCATCATGCATTTAATTAATTCATATTTGTCCATTCATTAAATAAATCAAGCTTATTTGATTTATCTCTAAGGTCGTCCATTTAAATTAAATAAATCAACTTTATTTAATTTGATCCTAACATCACCCTCTTTGATTAAATAAATCAAATATTTATTTAATTAAATCTAAAATCATCTTCCATCTCCTTTTGATTTAGTTTAATCCTTAAATCTAAGTCAAATGAGTCAAATCACCTAATCCTCTTTTAAATTAACTAAATCAGGATTAAATCTAATCTAATGCATGCCACACTCTCTAGATTTTCCCAATTGCACAAGTAAAGGATTTTAATTAGTTTATTAAATCTCCATTTTCTATCAACATGGCATAAAAATAGAATATTCCCTCAAGTTTGAAGTCTCCCCCCAAATTGACATGTACATCCAACAAAGCATTTAAGAGCTCTTAAATGTCTCTCACATAAGTCAAACTTGGCATTTAAGCCCCTTTTCTCCCTCCAACAAGCCAATTTTGAAATTTGAAAAGGCCACCTAATGTCATTTATTGGCACATTGACCAAAACTTGCACATCCTCCATCCACTCACATTTGGACAAGTGGCTTCTTCCTATTAGTTAAATATTTGTCCCACATTCACCCATTTTGCTTATTTCTCCATCCTATCATTCTATAAATAGGAGGTCTCATTCCTCATTTTAGCATCCACAATTCATGCAAAGTTACTCTCTTCACATTGAAAGCTAATTTTGTCCATTCCATCTTCATCATTGGCTTATCAAGGGTTGGGAAAGGGTCACTTTTCACAAAAAAGTGACACCAATCCACTATGGAATAGGTGTGCATTGTGCTTTTTAGGATTTCAATTCATTTTTGTTGTTGTTTTGTTTGTAAAGCATAATGGATTATTTCATAAAGAATTCTATTTTATTTGCTTTCTTTAAACTAACTTCATGATGATATATATATGGAATATAGTTTAAAGTTGCAGGTTTATGGTGTTACACCAATTAATAAGTATATACACATGAATAACTGAAGCATACATGTGAATAAGTGAAGCACAAATACTCAAATACATGTTAGCCTTGAAGTATACACATGAATACATAGTTTATGCAATAATACAAAGTATATGCATGAATACAAGGTATACACATGAAAACATGTCAGTCACAAAGTATGCATTGGAATACATGCAAGTCACAAACTATACACGTAAGTTGTAAAGTATAAACTTGAATACACGTAACTCATATCTATTGAACTATAGATTTTGTAAAGAAACTTTCATCTATTGTATGATAATTTCCACATAACCCAAAATAGATAACAATGCAAATAAGTGCTTAGAATCCACACGCAAGAGACTAGACAGCATATCCATCAAAGATGACACAAGATATATGTTGTGAAAACCCTCAAGAGGGAAAACCCAACCTCCAAAAGCATCCATACTCCATCATATTAATCATCCATGAAGAAAATACAAGAGTTACAATAAACACTTTTGAGGCATCAAGTCCTCCAATACATTCCCATGTGTCCAAGCATGAATCCACACATCCCATGCCATACTTCACAAATACTCTCCACAAGAAGACTCAATAATGACATTCATGTGGTTGTGAAAATCTACATTTTGTTTAAAATCCTAACCTACAAAGCATGATTAGCATTTTAAACAAAGCCAATAATCAACATCCCTATGAAATAACTCAACATGCTAATAATGCAATCAAAGCAACAAAGATTTAGATAGAAAAATTGAAAGCATATAATAAAACATGGAGAAAATTATATCTCATAGTCCTTGGATTGGTGGTATTGTGGAAAATATCCCTTTCCCAATCCTTGATAGATAAGCTAAATGATGAAATGCCTTGAAGGTGGAGTGATGGTGGGAAAAATCAGTTCTCCTAAAGAGAGTGACTTTACATGAATGATTGTGGAGGATTTGATCAAGAATGAAGTCTATCATTTATAGATTATTTTGATGAGAGAAATAGCCAAATGGATGAATGTGGGACAAAGATTTAGCCAATGAGAAGAGGCCACTTGTCAACTTGTGATAGGCTTGAGGATGAGCACATTTTGGTCAATGTGTCAAAGAGAGGGAGATTTCAAATTTGAATTTGAGATTTAATGCTGAGTTTGACTTGTGCAAGGGACATGTAAGAGACATGTAAGGCCTCATAAATGCTTTGTTGGGTGTACATGTCCACTGGATTTTGAATTCAAATTTGAGGGAATATTCCTCAAAGATGACATGTTGATGGAAAATGCTGATTTTATAAATGAATTAAAATGATTTATTGGTGCAAGTGGGAAAAGCTAGAAGATGTGACATGCATTAGATTAGATTTAATCAGGATTAGATTAGCTTAGATAATGATTAAGTGAGTTTACCCCTTTGACTTGAATATTTTGATTTATTTAAATCAAAAAGGGATGAAATATGCATTTGGATTTCAATTAAATAAAGTTTGGCTTATTTAATTAAAAGTTTGATGATAGGCTTAAATTAAATAAAGTTAATTTATTCAATTTAAGTGGATAATCCTTAGAGATTAAATGAACCTAATTTTCCTAATGAATGGATTTAATGAATGTGATTAAATTTATGAGCAGATGAATGTGAACTTGCTACATAATGCCAATTTCACGTGTCTACATTTTGCCCCTCTTTGAAGCAATGTACTTGTTGCATTGGTTCAAATAATAATCTTACCATGATTGAAATTCAAAAAAATTCTTATTTTTTCGTTTGCCCCAACGGAAAGAAGTACACTGGTCCATTGCCCCCTCGAGAGATCGAGCGAAAAGATTCAATTTGAGGGTCAATCTCGCGATAAAGAGGTTCAAAATGGATGGTTATGGATGATGATACAAATGAGATGATTTTAAGATGCTTAGAATAACAAATCTATATTATCCTAAATAACTTAAATGATAATGCAATGTATGTGAGATGGATGAGATGGATGATGTGATATGCTATGATTATGTGATGGATGTTCTATGCAGATGCTTAGACTAATAGATCTATATTATGATGATGAAAATGCATGTGAGATTATGTGAAAAATGATGATGGTTTGTGGATGCATTGGCAATGTTATGTTAGTGCGGAAATGAGATGATGACAAGAGGATCCAACAAATCCATGATCTGACAAGACTTTATTAGAGATGATGATGATGATAGATGATGATTATTTTCTTATCAAGGATTGGGATTTTAAAAGGGCTACTTACCTTATGTTTGATAACACATGTAGATATGATGCATCAAGGTATAAAGAACTAGGATGGTGTTGTACCTAGTGTGATGGACTTTGACTCGACAAACAGATAGGAGTATTCTTGTTCACACTTGACATATAGAAACCTTGCTTGGACGTACCTACAAAGAAAGTATTTGCCAAGTTATATTACAAGAACATCGAACAAGCACAATAGACAAAAGGATAATGATCGTTGCCCCATTTCTATCTCTCTAAATCCTTCGTTAGGATATCATCGAGAGGTCCTTGGAGCGAGCGCAATAAGATAAATCAAAAGAAAAGATCAAGTATGCAAACAAACCAATGTTCTTCATATCTCTACCCAAAGGGATTTGTTTTGATAGGATAAGATCCAAAGTGATATCCAAAATGATGCCCATTGTCAGAACGATATATCCTAGGACATGCATTGTATATGATGATGATGGTTTTGATAAGTTGATTGATAGGCTGTTGATATAAGGTTGATTGACATGTTTGAAAATGATCAAGAGTTTGATTTTTTTTTAAAGATTTGTTGTTTGCTTTTGATTTTACGATTGAAGCTTGCTTTTGCTAATTGTTGTGATTGTTTCTATTTGTTTTTTCTAAAGGATGAAGATGACAATCAGTTTATTATGGATGATTGATTATTTCGAGCGAAAGGGAAATGGGAAAGATGGATTTTTTCAAATATTTGGATGTTTTTGATGCTTTTGGAATGTGTTGAGGCTATTTTTTGTATTTTTCAATATTTTTACAAATGTTTTGGTTTTTTTTTTATTATTTGAATGTTTTGGGGGTTTTCTGAGATTTTATGAATGTTTTTGGATTTTGATGTCTCGGGGGCTGATCGAAGATTAACCTTGCCTACGTTTAAGCTCAGAGATGACGTAGTTCAAATGACATGTTTTTGATTTTTTTCTAATTTTTTGAGTGTTTTTGGATTTTTTGATGTTCTGATGTTTTTTTTATTTTCTGATGTTTTGATGTTTTGGATGTTTTTGAATTTTTTGCATGATTTTGACGATTAGGATATGGACATGTGTGATGATATCAGTTCTCAGTTTGGGATTTTGTTGAAGATGAAGCTAAGGTTGATTGATCGAATCAATGGATTGATGATGATGATAACATTTTTGAGGATACACAATAATGCAAGGATTTGATTGATCAAGACTGATGACGATAACATTGTTGAGGATGCACAACAATACAAGGATTGATTAATTAGGATTCATGATGATAACATTCTTGAGGATGCACAAGAATGCAAGGATAGTGTTAAGCAACACAATGATTGGGAATGATATCCTGAGATGATGATGGGTTGATTGGATTCAATTGATCAGGATTTTGAAGCTTGATTTGGAACAAAAAAAAATTGAATGATTTGATATGACATTTGAAGTGCAACTTAGATGCAACTGATAGTGGGGTATGTGCAGGATCATCATGGAAAAACAGGCCCTTAAGTGGCAAAAATTCAAAAATCAATGTTAGGAAAGTTGACGTAAAAATTTGAATAAGTTATCTATATTATTTCAAAAATATGTAAGAATAGAATCTATAGAAAATTGAATGTAGTTTCTAAAATACTAGGTTTATTTAAAAATAAATAAAATCTATTTGGTTAAAATTTGAAATTTCAATGCAGAGTACTTAAATTTTAGGGAAAAATAAGAAGTAGGTGTCTGTCTAACCACCCTAACCATAATAAAATGATAATATTTTTTTATAAGATTTTATATATAAGTAGAGGACTCATGTCCAGATGTGATACATATTTTTTTTGTAATTTTTTTTCCTAGTAAATAATTAATGATGAATTTTTATTACAAATTTTAAAAACTATAAAAACTCGTATGTCTGACCACCTTAACTTGGTCAAAACTTCATGAATTTTAATTTTAATTTTTTTAATCCTATAATATGTGGAGCATAGAATGTGATGCATGTTTAGGATTAAAAAAATGTGATACCATTTGAAAGTTATAGATGTTTTTCAATCATCCTATCGATCAGGACTTAAGTTGTAATTCTAATAGAAAATGAATAATAATTATTTATTAAATTCAAATTAAAGAATAATTTATATTACTGGAAAGCTGAGAATCTCCTATAAAAACCCTTTTCGTTTCATCAATTTTGGGTAAAAAAAAGGTCATCAGCCACATACCCTACAAATACCCATAATATTGCCATTTTTTGGCCCATCATGATTCTGCACATACCCAGTGATTACTTGGATTGATGTTCGATGAAAGATGGAGACTAATAAGGAATGTCTTCTTGTCAAAATATGCCATGGGCTAGTGATTTGGATTCTTTCTCACAAGTGGTTTGACCAATTTGATTTCACAATTTCCAATGTTCGGATTGCCACATAAGCTAGAGGATATAGATCAAGATTTATTCTCGTAGCAAGATGCAAATACCTGCCCCCAGTGTCTAGCAATGTATGGAATGTGATGGGTGGATGCCTAGATAGGTGTATGGATGGATGGATATGGATTATCTTGTGATAAGATAAGGTGCTTGAATGGGGTATGCTCATTTGGATAATGCTTCATAGCTCAGATAATGTTGAATAGGATAGGATCAGTGAAAATGACCCATGTCAAGATGTTTACCATAAGCAAGTGTGAAGTGTGCCCCAAACTTTCATCAAGATCACAATAACTTGGATGATGGATGTAAATATATGCGAATGGATTGGATAAATGGTTCATGGATGAATGGATTTATTATGGATAAGACTGATGGAATGTTGGCTTTATTATGGATGGGATAGAATGTTGTATTTTATTATGGATGGGATGAGATACTTTCACATGAAATGGCACACGTAGATGGTCAATTCTACACATGATGCCTGTTTGCTAGGTTTTCATCATGGTCTTTCCCAAAGCGCCACCCATGCGGTTTTCACTAGAGGACGAATTTTTTTTATCTTTACTATTTTCAATCTTTTTTCTGATTTTTTTTGGATTTTTTTTTTTTTTTTTGTTTTGAAATATTTTAAGCTCATTCTGAATCACAAGGTGTTGCTGATGTAGATTCCCCTATCATAATGTGCCATTGATATCCTGCCTGAAGAATTTGTTTTGCTAAGATACGTGCACTTGAATACAACTTTTGAGATTTTTGATCTACTTCATCAATATCAAAGTTAATGTTGTCTCTATGTGGACATCGCAATAGAGTGCCTTCAAAATCCTTATGATGAGGGGTCGCTACCAATACCTGGTCAATGTGAGAATTGGATATTATGCGTGGAGGCGTGGATGGAGTGTGTTTAGGGATAAAACATGGATTGGTTGACAGTTCAGAATCTTTGACTCTCCAAATTTGGGAAGATGAGCAATGATGGGTGGATACAAAAGTGTATGTGGAATTAGGATCAACTGCTTGATATACTTTGTACGTCACTTGAAAAGCCTGCTTTTGATTTTTGGACATCCTTGATAGATACTATTCCCTTTTTTATTTTTCCCCATAGTTTCTTTGACTAATGAAGTTTGATAGGGATGATTTTTCTTTGTATTCTTTGGTATCCATTTGTATTTGATTTGTCCATTATGCTTTCTAGCTTTTTATTTGATAACGTTCTTCATACTTTGATTCAATTCTTTCTTTTGGCATTGGTCCCAATTCATCGATGGGGTGATGGATGGATGAAGATTCATGACATGGCTGATTGTAGTATTGGCATTGGTTTCATCATAAGGACTCTTCATGCTCCCTATGTTGATGCTTGCTTGAGACATAGTTTCCCCCATTATGGTGGTAGTAGTACCTTCATGCTTTGATTATGCCTGTTCTAAGATCTCTTGTTTAGAATGCATTCTTTAATAAATGACCATCGTAGGTGACTTTGTTTCAATTTGCTGCTCTGCTAACTCTGAATTATATTGTTTTGGCTGACTCATTTTCTTGAGCAGATAATGTTGGATATCTTTATTCATGATGTCCTCAGTCTGAGTTTGAGACATATTTGATCCTAATATTGACAACTCAGTTTGATTGTAGGAATTGATAACCTGCTCTTTTTGTGTAATAATATCTAGAGTCAAAGAATCTTGTTCTAAATGAAGATCATTTATGTGTCAATCCGTAGAAATCATCTCATGGGTAGATGGAGGAGTATGTGCTACATGGATATGATCATCTTGCATAGATAAGAGAGTTTCCATTAGATTATTGTAGTATCTTCAAGATACAAATGCTTGATCTTGAATGATTTCGGAGTTGCTTTTGACATGCTTTGGATCAAGTTCCTGACATGGGTCAGTTTCAAAGGATGGATTGCTTTCTTGGTCATCATTATTAGGCATGGTAAGTGGTTCAATATCCTCTTGATCTTTAAGTGGACTTGGATCAAGTGTCAAGTTGAGGATTCCTTCAGTATTTGTAACCATGAGGTCAAAGGGGGTCAACATGTCTTGAAAAGGACCATTGCTAGACCTTAGTGGAAGATTTTGATCTTGCTTTGGAATAAATTCTTGAGATATGTCCTCTAACTCATGAGGCGACGTAGAGACATTTTCAACATGATCATTGGTTGATTCCTCATTGGATGAGGTGAAAACATCTTTATTGATGGATAGATCTTGATCATTGTTTTCAACAATTGTGGTGGAAGGATTTCCATTGTATTCAACCATAGGGTCAAGTAATGTTGGAATTTCTTTGATTGGATCACTATTTGTTGGTGGAATTTGATCATGATTGAAAAGTGATTCTTGACATATGTTGATTTGATAATTGGATGAAGTAGAAATAGCTTGAAGGTGCTCAGTGATGGATTGATCTTGATCCTTGTTCTCAACAGTCATGGTGGAGAGATTTCCAATGCTATCATTGTTCCCAATAGTGATTATCTTTTGATCAATTAGGCCTTGGATGATTTTTTTGAGCTAAACACAATCTAATATTTTGTGTCCCTTTATTCTATGATAATCACAAAGGTGCTTCTAATTATACCCTGGTGGTTTTATGTCTGGTTCTTGATAGTTCATGTAAACAGGGATTTTGATGAGATTTTCTTGTACCAACTGTTGCAAGAGTGATTTGATTGGTCCCAAGTGGTGTGTATTTTAACTTGTTACCTTGTGAGATTTGTGTCATAAATTGACCTTGTTGTGATTGATTTTGGAGATGTAGTGATTGATCTTTGAAATGTGGTGATTGATCTTCCAGATGGAGTAATTGGGTTTTTTGTTGATCTTGATCTTGATATCTACCCTCTTGACATTGGAGATTTTTTTCTTGATGTGGTTGTGGACACAACCCAATGCTTTGATGACATGGTTCAACCAACAAAAGAGTGTACTGATTTTGGAGTGAAGATATCTCTTGGCTCAATAATTCAATTAGCTTGGCATGTGAAGCAAGTTGTTCTAGTGAAATTTGATCTTGATTTTTAATTTTACTCCCTTGATTTAGCTTTTGTTCAAGCAGATTTGGGATGTACACTTGTGGTGTTTGATTTTGGACAATGTTCTGATTTGGGATGACACTCAGATTTGGCATGATAGGTTGAAATTGACCATTGATGTTGGGAATCACATTGCCTTGATTTGGGTAACTTTGATTTTGCATAGTGTTACCTTGACTTGAAGTTGTTAACATCTTGTTTGGATTTTGAACAATATTCATATTATTTGAAAACATATTTATCCCAAAGTTTTCCGGATTCATGTTTGGAAAACTTGTATTTGATACATTCTCGTTTGGCATGTAGGGATTTGGTGGGATGATGTTGTTCATTTGAAGGCTCGTGCATTGATTGTTCAATTGACGGACTTGTAGGTTTGGATTTAGATCTACTATTGGGAAATGTGTTCCAATCTTTGATTCGGGCATACTCACACTTGTTGTGCCATTGAAATTTGTCAAAGGTAATGATCCCATGTACGGTTTGTATAGATGTGAGTGTTGATAATCAATTGGCGTTGTAAAGATTTGATAGCTTAGTTGACTTGGATTACTCATGATGTATGGATCAAGTTTATATTCCATGTTCCTCTTTTGTTTTGACCTTGTTGCAAAAGTGACCTCTAAGGTTCTTAGGACATACAACGAGATGAAGGATGAAAAGGGGAAATTATATGAGTGTTGAACATTTAGGGACTTTGGATCAATGCTAGACGTAGGGTTTGATTTTGATTGCTTTTGATTTAGATAATGGACTTGAAACCCTAAGATGTTAGATGTGATCTTAGGATGAATTTTTTCAAAGGATTTCTGATTCAATTAAATGTATGAGAAAGGATACATTCCCATACACTTAACTAAACAAGGTGATTTTGATTTTGATGATTTACCCAAGTCTAGAATGATGTTTCCAACGCTCTAAATTTGTTTATGGGATGAAGATGATAAATGTTTGGATGGATGAAATGTTTGATTTGATCCTAAATGAACCTAGAAAGGACTTGTTTACGAGACCAAGATAGTGAAGAACATGGCTTTCTCTAAGAGTAATTCAAAATCAAAAGACCAATGTTTGCATGAAAACCATATGACCAAAAGATGCCAAGCACATGTGTGGGGTCCAATTGATTCAATCTTTTCTTAATGGATTTTTTTTACCACAAACACACTCTTGATTTGATTTTGAATCTAGATGTCCAATGTCTCAACTTTTCCCTTATCCCGCAAATTTTATTATGCGAAAACCAAGGAAATTTGAGGCAAGAGCTACCTATTGTTGACCTTAGTAGGAGAAAATTGAGATGAAATCCAAATTTTTAGAAGCCTCTAAGGATACAAATCCCAAGGGAAAGCAATAACATGTGAATTTGTTCAAGGATATTTGATTCTCCTAAAAGGGTTTGAGATTTGATGCTCATGTTGAATGTTGGTTTTCCAAAGTTTTCGATCAAAGCATTGTGTTTTCAAACCGACTCATAAGCAATATAACACCCTAGCTCAATTGGTACATTTTTCTCGGTGGGCTTGCCTCATGCCCTTCACAATAGAAGAGATTATTTTACATGCAACCAAGGAAAAATATAAAGGTATGTTAAGAATGAAATCTTAACTTCTATATTTTAACCAAGATCAGACATGGCAAGTAACTTCCTGGAATCTAAGTTCCAATGAACCACTTCGATAAAATCGATGAATGGATCAATTGGTCACTACAAACAAGGGTTTTATTTTGGAATTTCCATTCATGGAGATTGACCCATATGGTGAGAGTCCCCTTTTGGATCCATCTCGTCAGAATCAACTGTGTGATACTGGTGTTTACTCCAATACCCACATTTATATCCTGGTTGGAAATACTCTTGGCTTTAGAGTGTTACCGGTTGAGTCATTCCCTTGGGTGAGTACTTTTTCCCCAAGGCAAGCCCCTCTAAGATAGACAAAAGTGAGTAAACTTATTCATAGTTCGATCGACCCTTGTTTAGAAACAAAGAGAGAACACATGCAATAAGCTCACTCATACTCGCACAAGATCTTGTTCAATTTTAAACCCAAATCGAAGTGTGGAGGTGATTGCTTTATCTCACCCTAAAGTCATGAAAAAGGCCTTTTTATTCTCAAGATTGCTATAAAGTGCAAGAGAAGTGCATACGTCCTTTTTCAATGCCTTTAGTTTAAGTAAGCCTTCATGAAAAACAAAGTTGCACTTGTTCTTTTTAAATCCACAAAGGAAAATGTGAGTTCTTTTTAACTACCAAAAGACGAGTGAGAGATACTTTGTTCAATTGTTAATCCAAGAAAAAAAATCTAGTAAGTGGTATCCCTAATGTTCGTTTTAGCCTTTGCAAGAAGAAATTGAAAGATTCTTTTTAAACCCAAATGAAAATTAGTGTCCTAAGAACGAAAAGATAATGATTTCTTGAAGAAGTGTTTAAACAAAACATTTAAAGTGTTTAAATAAAACACTTAAAGTATTTAAAAACACTTTGATATTTTAAAATATCCTCCTCATGCTTCATTTTCCTTCTTTGTTTTTCTTTTTTCTCCTTCATTTTCACCTTCGTTGTCCTTTTGCTTTCCTTTTTCACTTTACCTTTGTTTCCTTCTTCACTTTTCTTCGTCTTCCTCGTTTTCCAATTCCAAAAAGACAATTATGTGAGAATTAAATTTATTTTTATTTAACTTCAAACAATAACATGATCCAAGATGATGATAATAAAAGGTGGATCTATAAGTAAGTCATTAATGACTCCATCTGAGAAGGCATCACACTTGTGAGACTCTCTCTTTCCCTCATCACAATCCACATCACTAGAGGTATTGAGTCAACCACAAAGAAAAAAGAATTATCATAATCTTAAATATTAGCTATCTCAAGATAATCAAAATAATGTGACAACTCATATTATAAACTTTGAAAGTCAATGAATTTGTATCAATCCGTAAGCTCGAATATTTACCATACAATGACCATAATAATGTGAAAACTTTGAAATTCAATTGTAAATATTGAGTCATGAGTGAGTAAGTGTGTTGAAATAGTCAAATTGATTACCAAGACATTTAAAGACACCGACCATAAACATTTAAAGCACCCTCTACCACCTTTTGATAAATTGACCCAACCTACATTCAAATATTAGAAATGGAATATTAAAGATTTCATGCAAATTAGGGGGAAATCTTCATAAGAGACTCTGTACCTTCCAATGGAGACCTTGCCATAAGAGAAAATCCAAAATGCTCTAAGTCTGAGATTATACGATTTACACTCATAGAGTCTCAGCTGGTAGATTACGTGGGTCACATTTTAATCCAACAATGGGATGTCCTTTGCAACTCTCCTTTGTAAGGGCTGTCAGAGCCAAGATAAAAAAATTTCAGAGCTAGAATGAATATGACATTGGTTCTCACACTGATTATGGCTATGGCTAGGTACAATGGATTGGCACATTAATGTGTAATGGCATACCTTCCAGACTCAAGACTTTACTTAATGTTTGGTAGATTTCCATAAATGGAGTGTGAGATAAATGCGCAGAAAACTCAAAGCCAAAGTGCATAAATTCTCTGACAACAAGTAGACAAATTGTGCAGAAAGGGATTTACTCAAAGTATTTTTGAATGATTCTAAGAGTAAATGCAGTTGACAGGTGAGATTTTTCGTGCCTACATGCTTTTTGAAAAGACTTCAAAGCTAATGCAACTTGCAACGTATGAGGACAACGAGTAGATTGTCTTTTGACTTTTAGGAAAATGCATTTGGAAGGTGTAAATTCCAATTCTCAAACTTTTGGTAGCATTCCTGTTGCCCGCACCATAGTGGGAGGCTTTAATTTTCAAAAGCATAAGTATGACTTGGCACAGATGTAATGTCCATGGTAGATATGTATGCAACCATGGAAGTATAGAAAAGGCCCATTAACTATTTGACTAAATGCCTCTGATGAATATGGTCTTAGGGACCGTAGTGACTACAGGATATGCTCCCCCAAAAAAATAGATTATGACAAGAAAGTTTTCGAGCAATGCAAATGATAGGTGAAAGGAAAAATAAAACACGCCCAAAGCAATTAAGATGACTTTCAAACGAATGTAATTGGCAGGTGTAAAAATGAATTTTGCAAGCTTTGACTGACATTTACTACTTTCTTAAGATCTGTAGATTATGACAAGACTATTGATGGTGAAGAAAAACACACTTGGAAGGTGTAGAAAACTAAATTTTTTTAAGAGAAAGCTTTAAAATCTTTTAGATCAATGCATTTATGTGTAAAATTTGTAAGCACAGGAAAGATGTGCAATTTTTTGTAGAATCCCTCTAAGATAGTCTCTTGAAGTGCACTAGATAAGCCTCAGAATGGATTTATTGTTAATGTTATTGTCAGGTGTAGAACTGACTTCCACAACCTTTGCTACCATCCTCACAACCTGCGCAAAAATGAAAGGCGTGAATTGCATTGATAGATCGCTATTTAGGAAAAGTGAAGCATCCTCCCTACCTGTACATAAATGAGAGGTATGCAAAAACGGTGGACGCATAGACAAGAATGAGCACAAACCCAGTAGAAAAAGAGAAACTCAGAGTGGTGAAATGCATGAAGAAACCAGAAGTTTGTGTGACTAATAAGAACTTAGCAGGGATCTATTGTTGTAAACACAAGTGCACCCATTTCCTAGAAAATAGCCATAATATGCTTGTAAGGAGTTTGCCATTTTAAAACTACAATGCTTGCTTTGGGACGTTCTCTTCAACAAGGGTGGATGAAATAATGGCAGCTCAACAAATATAAAGGTAACCAGTGTAAATGCAAGCAACAAAAACACTTTCTAATACCTTCGGTGATAAACTGAGTACCTATGAGTTTAAAATGGTGAGAAGTAAGGAACAAAAGACAAAGCACAACAAATGGCACACCTTCTTCCCTACTCTTTTTTCTTTTCTTTTTAAATCAACAATATTGTGTATAGATGAAGGGATTTAAAATGGAGAACAATGCCTTCTTTCCTAGTTACACAATTCTCTATTGATGCTTTAGGATAGAAAAAATCCATAAGTGCTTAGGCATGACAGCCCTTCATACTTAAGCATTCAAAATAAAAGTTCTACAACAAATTTATAAACTATGTATGAACCAGAAGGAGTTGCTAAATTCATGTGTTTTAATTCAAATGACACAACTAATAACCATTATATGCCTTCATAAATGGTAACATTCAAGACATAGAAAGAAATAAAAACAAAACATTGTTAAATAGTTCATGTATTATGCACAACAGTTAAGTGGAATGAAGTCCTCCTTCTAGCGCCATTATGTGGATGTGAAAATCTGAATTTTGGTTAAAATCCTAACCTACAAAGCATGATTAGCATTTTAAACAAATCCAATAATCAACATCCCTATGAAATAACTCAACATGCTAATAATGCAATCAAAGCAACAAAGATTTAGATAGACAAATTGAAAGCATATAATAAAACATGGAGAAAATTATATCTCATAGTGGATTGGTGCTATTGTGGAAAATAGCCCTTTCCCAATCCTTGATAGATAATATAAATGATGAAATTCCTTGAAGATGGAGTGATGGTGGGAAAAATTAGTTCTCCTGAAGAGAGTGACTTTACATGAATGATTGTGGAGGATTTGGTCAAGAATGAAGCCTTTCATTTATAGATTATTTTGATGAGAGAAATAGCCAAATGGATGAATGTGGGACAAAGATTTAGCCAGTGAGAAGAGGCCACTTTTCAACTTGTGATAGGCTTGAGGATGAGCACATTTTGGTCAATGTTCCAAAGAGAGGGAGATTTCAAATTTGAATTTGAGAGTTAATGCTGAGTTTGACTTGTGCAAGGGACATGTAAGAGACATGTAAGGCCTCATAAATGCTTTGTTGGGTGTACATGTCCACTTGTTTTTTAATTCAAATTTGAGGGAATATTCCTCAAAGATGCCATGTTGATAGAAAATGCTGATTTTATAAATGAATTAAAATGATTTATTAGTGCAAGTGGGAAAAGCTAGAGGATGTGACATGCATTAGATTAGATTTAATCAGGATTAGATTAGATTAGATAATGATTAAGTGATTTGACCCCTTTGACTTGAATGTTTTGATTTATTTAAATAAAAAAGGGATGAAATATGCATTTGGATTTCAATTAAATAAAGTTTGGCTTATTTAATTAAAAGTTTGATGAGACGCTTAAATTAAATAAAGTTAATTTATTCAATTTAAGTGGATAATCCTTAGAGATTAAATGAACTTGATTTTCCTAATGCATGGATTTAATGAACATGATTAACTTTATGAGCGGATGAATGTGAACTTGGTGCATAATGCCAATTTCACATGTCTATAGATAACAATGCAAATAAGTGCTTAGAATCCACATGCAAGAGACTAGAAAACATATCCATCAAAGATGACACAAGATATACCTTATGAAAACCCTCAAGAAGGAAAACCCAACCTCCAAAAACATCCATACTCCATCATATTAATCATCCATGAAGCAAATACAAGAGTTACAATGAACACTTTTGAAGCATCAAGTCCTCCAATACATTCCCATGTGTCCAAGCATGAATCCACACATCCCATTCCATACTTCACAAATAAACTCCACAAGAAGACTCAATAATGACATCCAAACCACTCAGCCAACCTATACCACTACACATCTATTTGCTTTTATAGACACAAGCTGACACAAAATACAACTAGTGGTAAGGTAAAACCATGTGAATACAAAACCACTAACCCCTTATTTAATATTGGGTAATAAGACATCACTTTATTTAATATTTCCCCAATATTAAATTACTATCACACGCCTCCCACACAGATAATAATACAATGTTACAATACAACATCAAGTGGTCTCCAAATAATTACCTAGTGTGATTAGCAACACCACCAAGGTGTATCACAACTAAATAATTATTTAATTACAACATTATAATAAAATCAATTTATGCAATGGTGTACAACACCATATCCCAATATTCTACCACTTTTTGTATGCATTGCATAAGGGATTAATAAATGAAATACATGATCATATCCATCCATGAAACCACATGAATCTCTAACATTCTCTTGTGCTCCATCAAGATACCTACAATAAGAATAAAGTGACCACTATCTAAAGCAAGAACTACTCTCATCCTCCAACATGTCATCTATGGAAGAAGAGGAACATGCCAAGGTGAAGATGCACCAAGCCATGAGCACAATCATCAAATCCAAGTGATAACGAAGGCTCCAAAAAAGTTTCTATCAACTAAAAAACCAACATGATTAGAAATAACATCCACAATACATAATAATATATCCAACCATCCTTACCTCCAAGATATCGACACATCAGTAAACTCATGCCAAGAACATATGCAACCCGTAAATTGCAATCACAAGCTCCCTATATCAAATCTATCAATGAAGAACATACATATCCAAGAACTCCCAATGCATATGTAATGTCAAAGCATATAAACTCTACTAATCAACACTATATATCAAGATGTGATAAGTAAATGAAAACATTAAGTACCAAGAACAATAACAATGATCCACATAAGCAACCCAAATAGTTGCATAATTTCTCACATGTTTCCATCATCCTCCCTAAACCATGAACATCTAGGATTCATAAAGAGAGAAACTTATAAACCATAACATGTCCTTCTACCAACACCTCAAAAGTGTATTGTTGTGTCAAGTATGATCTCCTAAAGAACCCCAAATAAAAAGCCTCAAAAACATCCATACACTCACTCTCATAAATCACTCGTACAATATATGAATCAATATAATAATGCCAACATGGATGTAAGTGTCTCTAATCAAGAAGATCAATCTCAAAGTACCCATCCCCAATACCAAAAATCATCCCATAAACTATCTCCTAATAATCCTCATCAAAGAATGATATCATAAATTCAAATACACAGGTAGATAACCATTTCATAATATCCCTCAAAATGAATCCTCCAGAACTAACTATCCATAGATCAAGATTCATATATATGAAAGATAAATCATATAAACTCATTGTAAACAATCCTCAAATGAGTATCCATAATAAACCACCATGAATCAACTCAATCCCATGCGAAAGCAAAGCATGAAACATAACACATTTAAAAGATATAATGGTAAAATAACTCTCAAATAATAACTTGTCAAGTAGACCAAGAGTGGTGAATAAGAATGATCCTCCACGATAACTAAGTCATCATGAATCACTCCAAGAACAATCTCCTCTATCTATCCATCATGAACTCACGTTCATAACTAGGTAAAATCTCCTCAGTCTTCCTATTGAAACCTCCAAAGAGTATCCATCTCAAGAAAATGTCTCTAATCACAAGAGAACTATAACCACCACCTAAATATCCAAGTATCCATGAGTACCTATAACCAATCAACACATGCCAAACTCCAAATGCAACATAGCACCATCATGAAGTAATCAAGAAAATGATCAATGTACCCAATACCAAGAGAACCAAACACAATCAATGTCAAATCTCCAATCATGAATCAAGAACATAAATATGACACCATTATCTAACCATCGCCTCCTAGGAGAGCACATTCACTGAAACATATATATATATATATATAAATATATAAATATCTTGGTCTGAAGAGAATAAGTACCATGTAAAACTCTAAACCGGTATCAAGAGTAAACCATGGCATAATAACAAACACTCTAAACCAAGAAAATATATCCCAAATCACATGAAGATAATCATACCCAATGATGCATCCATGTTACTACCAACAATTCCCATTGAACCGTGAAATAGAGCTACACATGGCATCATGAAAACCATCCTCTCCATGAAGATCATAAAAGTCTGCACACACTCAACTACAATATCAATAACATACAAGTGAAACCAAGATCTCCAAGAAAAGAAGATACATAAAACTGCCAACAAACCATGATAGACATATCCATCACTGTCAAAAGCTCCCACTAAAAGTTTATAACCAGTGAATGTAACAAGTGAACCTGAAATCATGATAACAATATCCTAATGAAGATAAACCAAGAGTTCCCTCACACAATAAAAGAACTCAAATACAACATGAGCTCCTCAACAAAGAAAGCAAAGTAAACCATGATCCTCATACCAAGAAGATTCGCCATCACAACCTGAATCAAGAACTGATCCAACACCACCAACAATGCACTTGCATAAACCATCATGACATTCCAAATTCTCTAAAGTACAAAACACATCTATGACACCATAATCACCACCAAATTCACCAACAACTCAACCCAATCATGTCCACATATCTACATAATTTATTGAACTACATAGGTCTTATATCATGACTGTACCTGGTAATACCATCTCACATCCTCAACATAACATCAAAACCAGCAAACCAAGTGACTAAACCAAGCTACCAAAACTTAAAATGCATCAACATTAAAATATCTATGGGCATAGACAACCCATTATCAAGTCATAGGTGCAACAAGTATAGACTGCCTACAATGCTACACAACTTGTAGATACCACAATGAAGCATAAAAATCCAACCAAATACTAATAACCATGTCAAAAAGAGGATAATTTGAAATGTACAACTAAGCATACAATGAATCCAACATCAAATCTCCTAGATCTCCAACAATCCATTAGCTCATAGTATCACCACAGTCAAAATAACCTATAAACAACTCAAGATAGAATATCAATAAATAAACCAGATCAAAACAACTCCAAACCTAGTCCACTATGTATTAATTTGAACATGATTTTTGTCAACTATTTGAAGTCCAAAAACTGACTTCGCATGCACCTGATATCACCTCTCAAAGCTCAAATAGAACACCTAACTTCCAAAAAGAAAAACACTATCAAAACAACTCTAGCACCATAGTGTAGAGCTCTGAGTCATCTTTCCGACAAGTCCAAGAAGAGTAAAAAATAGTCAATCTAGGAAAAAGTTATGCCCCTTAGAAAAAAACATATAGTTTGTACCTAAGGCAAAAAAATAAATTTAGACACCCTTGGTGGTTGGGTAGTGGCCCCACCCGGGCTGCGCTGCACCCTAGTGGTGTAATGGTGGTGGACCTGACCATTTATAAAATTTAATTAAATTTTTAAAGTATAAAAAATGTGTCAGCCTTATAATAATACCATGGGCAGATTTTTATAGCAGTGACAAAAAAATTAATAATATTTTTTTATTTTAAAAGTGGTTTAAAAGCTCCACATGGGGAATGACGATGGGGCCTGCCTAATAGGTCACCATCGATGGTACCTACTAGCTAGTACCACTCCAATGGAAATTCTTTGAATGGTACTACCAATAGGGACCGTAGGCCCTGTATGATGGTTGACCAAGTTGGGGAGGTTCGCCCCTCCCCAAATTTAATTTATATTTAAAAAAAAAATCCAATTGAAACTTTGTTTCGGCTTTTTTTTCAATTTTATTTTTTATTTTTTAAATTTGATTTTTCATGGTAATTTTTACCAATGGGAGAATTATTATTATTATTTTTTTAATTTTTAATTTTTTGCATACAAAATTGACGATTGTACGACTACAAAAGGCGACTTTTACAAAAAAAATTGTATTATTTTCAACTTCTCAAAAATAGGTCAAGTTATATATAAAAATTCATCTCTCGACTAACCTGAATCCAACCATAAGGTCCATTTTTCCCCAAGAGGTCATTTGTAAAATTTTCCCCACAAAAACCCCATTTGAATGTACAACCAAGAAACCTTTTTTTCCCTAAATTTTTCACACCCTAACTCTGCAAACAACCCATTATAACAACAAACCCAAAACCCTTAGATCTATAATAAATAGCCTACAAAACCCTCATATATTGTCATGTCTTTCATTTTCTCATGCATTGCATAGATGCAAACTTCAAGCAATATTTTCTCAACCTAGGGTTATAACAAAAAATCTCCAACCATGAAAGCTCTGATACCACTTGTACGGAAACTTGCAGCCATTTTATGACAATTTCCACATAACCCAAAAGAGATAACAATGAAAATAAATTCTTTAAATCCACATGCAAGAGAATAAACAACATACCCATCAAAGATGACACAAGATATACCCTAGGAAAACCCTCAAGAGGGAAAAACCCAACCTCCAAAAGCATCCATACTCCATCATATTAATCAACCATGAAGCAAATACAAGAGTTACAACAAACACTTTTGAAGCATCAAATCCTCCAATGCATTCCCATGTGTCCAAGAATGAATCCACACATCCCATGCCATGCTTCCCAAATGCACTCCACAAGAAGACTCAATAATGACATCCAACCTAAACCACTACACATTTGTTTGCTTGTATAGACACATTCTCATACAAAATAAAACTAGTGGTAAGGTAAAACCATGTACCGCAAAACCATCTGAATACAAAACCATTAACCCCTTATTTAATATTGGATACTAATACATCACATTATTTACTATTTCCCCAATATTAAAATATTATGACATGTCTCTCACACATATAATAATAATAATAATAATAGAATGTTACAATACAACATCAAGTGGTCCTTAAATAATTACCTAGTGAGGTCAACAACACCACCAAGGTGTATCACAACTAAATAATTATTTAATTTCAACATTATAATAAATCAATTTATGCAGTGGTGTATAACACCAAATCCCAATAGATTTATAATGCAAATATGGACACCATAGATAAAAATAATTTGTACTAACCAAATACCATGTAGAAATACATCAATATATGTCAATATAAGTATAAAATATATACAAAATAGCCATATAGGCTTACAATAATTCCATATTAGCATACAATGTCAATTATATGTGTAGACACCTAAAAATGGTTTGGAGAATCTAATTAATTCAATACGACTTATTTGATTAATTAATCTTAAATTCTTCTACTTAGTAAATAAATAGAAATATTTATTTATATTAAGTTCATTTATAATTCTTCTATTTTTCTCTTCTAATTAAATAAGCAAAATTAAAAACTTTGTTTTATTTAATTATTATCATTTTCATCACATTATTTCTCTCTTAATTAAATAAACAAAATTAAAAACTTTGTTTTATTTAATTGTTATCATTATTTCTTCTATCTTAAAATTAAATACACAATTTAAATAAATTGTGTTATTTAAAATCACATTTCTTCTTAATTAAATAAAGATTGCTAAAAATCTTTTATTTAATTATCATTCTCCTTTTAATTTAATAAAAAAAACCCTATAGTTTGATTTATTAAATTATTTATTCTTCCTTTTGATAAATTTAAATAAATTAAAAATATTTAAATTTATGCATAAAATTTGCACTATTCACTCACCAATAAATATTTATTTCTCACCAATCAAATTAATGGCACTGCCATTCACGGGAAAAGTTTCAGGGAAAATTTGTAGGAAGTTCTCTCAACAACCTTCCACCCACCTTCCCTCTTATCTTGCCTGGTGTTTTCATGGGGAGAAACCACTCTCCATGATCAGCTCCTTCTTCTCATCCCATGCCTTTGGATTCTTCAGAGGAAATCACAGCCCCTCATCCCGGTTTCCTGTGCAATTGTGCTGCCGTGAAAGCTATAAATACAGCTCTTGGGCTACAAGAAAAGGATCCCAACTAATGCAATCTTACTCTGCAGGTTTCTAAAGCATTCAAGCATCCGAATCATCCAACATTCATCTAGCATTCATCCAGCATTCATCTAGCATCCAACATTTGCAGTCATGGCTGCCATTAGAATAGAATTTGCACATTTAGAACATATTAGAGTAGAATAATTCATTTCTCATTCTCTAAGTGTCACTTTAATGGTTTTATTAGCTTACGAATCTGAGAGCTAAGTAAATTAGAGAAGTCTTTAGAGTTAGAGAGCAATAGGATAGATTTTTGAAGCTTTCTAGTTTAAATTAGTTTAAATTCATTGAGTTTTAGATGCAATTATCTTATTTAGAAGCATAGATGCATAGTTTAGTTTGTTTACCCCATTCTACCACTTACAATTTGGCGCCCACCGTGGGGCAATACCCCATATTTTACTAAAATTTTGAAAATTGTGTCGTACAGGAATCGGCGTGAAAGTTTTCGCAGGCTCGTGAATTTTTGCAGTGAGCTGAGGGTCTGTTTCATCGCACCGGGTTCCTGTTCTAGCGCGCCCGGTTACTGTTCCAGCTAGCCGGGTTCCTGTTCCAGCGCGCCTGGTTTCTGTTCCAGTGCACCATCTTTTCATCTTTAAAAACATTTCTTTCATCTGGATCCGACGCATCCACGGTCATATTTCATTTCTATCTTTTTGTTTGGTTAAAATTTACCAATCCTAGGATAGAAACAGTAAAAATTTACCAATCCTAGGATAGAAATGGTTAAAACTTACCAATCATAGGATAGAAATGGATTAAAACTTACCAATCCTAGGATA
>VDFB02049752.1:0-45584 GCA_007258455.2 Sequoia sempervirens
TGAATTGTCCATACAAGCATTGCATGAAATTGAAATTTTCTTTGTCCTACTGGTCTAGAGACATCATACATAGTGACACCATTCCATAACTTTAGTAACTCGTCGATAAGAGGATCGATATATACATTCATATCTTTAACTTGGTACTTACCTAGTTGAATAAATGTAAACATTACATAATTATTATAACCATTTTATTGCAATATATATAAATTAATGTACATGAATATTGAATGAAAAAAAAAAGGAGTCATTATGCAAAAAATAAGACAAATGAGATGCTACTACGTTAAAAAAATTGATGTAAACAAATACCTAGAACAATCATTGACAACATTATGTGCTCCCTCTTTATTGACATCCATGGAGGAATGTTATTTTTTATAATAAAAATAGGCCACATCGAGTAAATAGATCTCAACTCTCCAAATGGATTGACACAGTCCACTCCTAGTGAAAGCCTGAGATTACGAGGTTCTTCTTTAAAGTGTGGCCATTTTTCCTCCATGTCCTTAAATGTAGAACCATTCGTAGGCATTCAAAGAATGTCATCTCCACTTCTATTTCGCACATGATAATCCATAAATTGTGCTAAGCTTTCACACCTAAATAATCATTACATACGTGAAATAATAGAAATATAACAAAGAACCTTGTGAGGCACCTTTTTTGTTAGTTCATCTATTTGATATCTACTAATATGATATTGTAGGAATTTTTTTGCAAATTCATGTTGTTTATGATATATAATATGATCATCGGGACATGCAGTTATTGCTTCATACTCCATTATGATATCTTTCATAATGCTAGATAAATCTCAGTATGAGCAAGGTAAAATATGTGATGGTGGTAACAAAAATTCACCAATCAATCTACAACAAAAAATAATTTTTAAATATAAAGAATATTAATGGTACATATTTTATCCTTTATTTACTAGTGATAAACTAACAACAATTAAAATAGATGAAAAAAGAGGACATATATGACATACCTTAACATCCATGAGATTGCTATGTTTGATAAACCATTCATAACCTTCAAGTTCAACAACAACAATACAACCAAGATAATAATTGTTTGGGAGCCTTCATAAAGGGTCTCGTATGCCTTCTCAAGTACAGGTAAATCATGAACATCATCAAAGTCATCTCGATCATCATGATTAGCTCTGCCACTAAATTTGTCATGGATCAATGTATCTGTACCATCATCTTCAACTATGTTTTCTAGCACATGATAATATTCTTCCATAGAATCATTAACTTCATCTTCGATATTCACATATCCATGTTCATCCGCTTGCAAAACCACATTCTCCAGGCCATGATAATCCATATCATGTTTCCTAGGGCACCCCACCTTTATAATAATGATAGATGCAAATAAACCATGATCATGATCAAGTGATTATATATATATATAAAATGTTAAAATGATTTAAACATTTACAAATTCAATCAATATAAACACATAATGAACAACTTACCAATGGATGATAATCATGCCCCCTTCAATGTGACCATGTTTCCTACAATGTTTCTTAGCTGTTGTGATTAAAATTCATATTGTCTTTAAGCCCTTGCAATTATTGCAAGGACAATAGCATTTCTCATCACCCTTTCTTTTCAATCTAGCCCATAATCTATCATGTGTCTCTTCATTTTGTTCTGGACTAATATTATCTGACATGATTTTCTTTACCAAGATTGACTATTTAGATCTTCAAAAAATATCAAACTCACACTCCAATAATTTTATTCATAGACAGGTAACATAATCTAATAATTCTGATATTTTACACCAAAAAAATTTGGCATGCAACCACCCCTGCAAAAGAGAAGATAGCTCCAAAGTTAATGACCCCAAAAACAATTTGAAAATGCTAATTACAAAACTTATTAAATTCCCTATTTTACTATTATTTCCAACCATTAGACTCCTAAAAAATCCTAATATTGAACTGATCACAAACTTCCATAACAATGGAAGTAGCGAGCTAGTAAGAGCAAGTGACCCATTCCTAAGGAGCAACAAGTTAGAATCATCATTGCTAATGTCAATATAGATTTATCCTTTTAGTTAAAGATGCAATCTGTCACTTATTATGACGAGCTTATCCCTAGGGCCCTCAACATTGAGAGAACCCTAATTACACAAGGAAGAACACACTAGTATAATTTGGAAAATAAATTACCAGGTGACTAAAACTTTTAGTCACAATAACTAAAAATGACTAAATTCTTCTCATTTTTTGCAACTCAGCTATAAATGAGTAAGTAAATTACTAGTTTAGTCATTGATTAAAAATTATTTAGTCACACAAATAAAAATGACTAACTAGTTAGTAATTTATTTAGTCACAATCCATTTGAATAAATCATTTAAGGAATCAAGAATATAGTCCACCAAAATACTATAAAAATTTAATAAACATACCCTTAAACTTTTGTCAAAATCTTATTTTCAAGTGCAGCCCACCAGAGTGGAGTTTTCATTTTAATAAACATACTCTAAAAACCTCGTCAAAACATTACTTTCATTTTCCTGCCACTACATTGCCAAAATAGAGAAGTGCTTCAGCAAAGAAATGAAAGGAGGGAGATGTGTGAAAGGAGGCATAGGATCCATTGCCGCTTTCATCCTCATTCCCTACCTTACTCAACAACTACATTGTTCCCACTACTTCATTTGTATCCAGGGTATTTACTTGACATATATTTGCATAATCTCAAATTCCTTCAGAGGATTTTAAAGTATCAATGTATCCTATATAGGGTTTAGAATGATTTCTTTTAATTAAAAAAAAAATAAATGATGTATTTCCCTGTAATTAGATAATGTGGAGATCTCCTAAATCTGCCCCAACACACTATCCTCTTTGGCACTGTATTCATTACTCCAACTACTAGGTTTTGCATGTGACATCTTTAATATCTCTTACTACCGTGGGTTTGGGCCAGGATCCTGGGCCTTTGCTTTAATCCTTTTTATGGTAACCCTTGAGTTCCATAATCCACCTTCAATCTCTTCTAAGAACAGTGTCTTAAGCTAGACTGCATAGTATGCATATAAAGCAAGACCTTCATACCTGCCATTGTTCCAAACCACTACTCACTGCCTTGCTTAAAATGTTTCTCCATAAGCACAATAGCATGTTTTAAAATCATGGTTTCCAGTGATTGACCATTAAGGTCACCACTTTCATCATGAAGATACAATGAGATTTTGTCTTCAAACTCAAGGCATTATGGAAGATAACATTGTGAATTGTTTGTTGTGTACGATTTGATTTTCTTGCACATTTATTGATTTGCTAACTTCCTTTAAGATCTGCATTGCACTTCGTACCCAACTTTAAACAAATCACCTAATTATCCACTTGAAGATTCCTTTCATGAGCATCCTTGTATGTAAAATAAAATCCATGCCCTATAGATCCATTTTACTTACTACAGTGACCTATTGCTTCATGGTATTGTAGATCTTAAGATCCTTCAACCTTATTGACACTACTTCATGTACCACAAGGTATTATTATTCACTATCTCCCATCTTTGATGAGTCTCAAAACACTACTCAAACATGCAATCCACTACCTCTATTATACATTAATGGCTAAGAAGAAACATTGAACCTATGATTACCACTGTTACTTCATTTGGACAGTCATTTCCTGATTGCATTTGCCTTATCTAACACTACCAAAAGCATTTGAAAAATGCTTAAGGTCAGCAAGGGGGTAAGGAAACTCACTGTTAAAATCTCCACTTTACTATTCAAGGTTTGAGCTTTATTATCTTGTCACTACTCAGCCTCTTTTTGACTATCACATCTCAAGTGACAATCATTCTTCTTACCGTAGATTGCATTTACAAATGTCACTAAGCTATGTATAGTGTGCTTGTTATTAGCTACAATCTTTAGATTGCAAGATTTTTTTATTAGCTACAATGTCTCAATCTTTTGGAATTGAACCTCACTAATCCACTAGAGTTTTTTTCTACTCTGAGTCTGTAGGATTTGTACCCTAATCATGCTCTTACAAATTCTTCTGTCGGTATTAAAAAGCAAACTTAAATCTTGGGTCAGAAAATTAGTTATCTTGACAAGGTTGTGGTATGATCTTGGATTGTATCCTAAAGTGTGTGGGAATCTTGTGTTTGATCATTAAGGTATGTAAACTTGATTAGGAAAATGTATCCTATATAGCATGGGTCTTGCTTTAATATTTTTCATAATGGTTATTAGCAGATCACATTATTATAGTTTGCAGTAACCCAAGATTGCATTCAAGTATGTAAAAAACTTGGTTTGTAGTTTAAGCTATACACTTTTAAGTAACATTCATAAGGTTTAGAAAATATTGATCACTCCCTAGAATAGCCCATTAAACATGGGTTGTGGTTGAATTCACTACATAATTGATATAACACAACCACTCTGCATATCAACCAGAGCTATAGGCTCTTTATTGTAGCAAGAGGTAATCACTCTTGGATCATGCTATAATTACATCGTAACCTATTAAACTTGAGACAACCTGAATGCACCCAATGATGATTGACACCCACATTATATAACCTAAATTAACTACATTATATGAGTGCCTCCATTTCTATCACAACATAGCCACATTAAACTTGGGTCACACATGAATGCATCATGTATTTGTTATAGCACAATTGTGCTACACAACCAATAGATTTATGGATCACATAATTAAGGTCACAAGAATCTAGTCCTTGGTTGTAATCTTATGGTGATTCCACACAACAAAATTTGGACATGAAATTCTCAAAACCCTAAACCTCTAAAAATGAAATCTGATGACATGTTTCTTTAAAATATGATTTTCAAACCTGGAACTACAAATCTCACTTCACAACTGAATTCTGCAAAAAGACAATGACTACCCTTAACCTGGTGATATCTTCTTCAATTTTTCTATTTTTCCCAAGAAAATCATCCTTAGTTCTCCACAAACTATCTCAAGTAGAGAAAATTCACAAGTATAGCAAAACACTGTCACAATAAATCAGCGAACTCACTTTTCTTTATGTCAGCCACAATTTGATTTTTTTCTTATTTTTCATGTTTGTCAAAATTTTGACAAAACTACTAGTCAAAATTTTGATGAAACCTAGGTTTGTTGAAATTTCGACGAATGTCGGGGATAAACTTTTAAAAAATTTAAAATTACACATCAAATTTTACAAGCACCTAACAATACATCAAATTATACATATTTTGTAAGAAATTTTCGTTAGATTTTGCAGTCAAATGAGTTAGTGTGCCATCATGCAATGATGCATACTATTGTGACTATCATTATTGCAAGGGCCATTGTACGAATATTTTTTAAGCCTTGAAGAATGTTGTTCAAGAATTAATCGAAAATTGCACCATCACAATAGAAGGACACCAACAATCAAATGAAGACCACCAAGAATTTTGCAACCCTTTTCCCAACTATCAAAAGGGTGAGTCTTCTGGAAAAAGTGTGAATCATATCAACGGTCATATAATCAATCATATCTACACTAATGATGAATGGGTCAATTTTATAAAGTTAAGGAGAAGTTGGGATATAGACAAGTCAATGCAACCACAAGGGCACACGCTAAAGTTTTCTTAAAGGGTGCTTCTTTAAAATCCACTGTGCCCCTACCTCAACATCAATATGACTTAGTCAATCAACTTGGAAAAACTCCTTCTCAGATTTCTATCTTAGAACTCCTAAAGATTTCCCTAGCACATAATGAAATTCTAGAAAAATCCCTCATTGAAACAACTATATCCACTGATTTGGATGTGGACCAATTTCAAGCCATGGTGGGACACTTGTCCTCACCCACATGCCTCTCATTCTCTAAAAAAGATGACATTTCCATGGCTTATCCCCATAATTCATTGTTATACTTAGAAGTCACGATCCACAAGTTTCTTGTCAGACGCATACTAATAGATGGAGGAGCTGGTTTGAGCATATGTACCATGAAGTTAGTTCATGCTTTAGGATTTTCTAAGGACTCCATTGATCACAGAATAAAGATTACTATTAAAACCTATCGTGATCAGGAAAGAGCATCCAATGGTTTAATCATGCCACCAATCAAAGTGGGACCTGTTATCAAGAATACTTTTTGTAAAGTATTAGACCATGTTCTTGCATAAAACATCTTGTTGGGTTGTCTTGGATCCATGAAATGCAAGTTGTTCCATTCACATATCATAAATTTCTTAAATTTCGCTATGACAAATAGGACATCACAATACTAGTTAATAATTCAAATAGTTAGATGTGTGCCAACATCAAAGCTAGTCAAGATACTTTGGTTCCCAACAATCGAGAAGCTCTTGTTAGTACTTCTCCCAAAGTTGATACACAAATCATTCAGTTAACCAATAGCTTTGACAAGCAATTACAATTCAAGGAAAATAGAATTGGGGAGTTCTCTGTTTGTCTTGATAATCTTCCTACATTACCTCAGTCACATGGAAAACTTTATATCACACAACATCAGATATTTGTAGCATCAACATCAACACAACCACCAATAGAGCCAAGTACAAAATTTAATGGAAAATTTATCAAAGAAAAATTCCCCATGGAAGATCCTAAGGATAGGGAAGTTCTAAAGTGGCTCTATAAAGATGAAGAAGAAATAGCTCTCAATGTCAAGATACCAACTAACCAATATGGTAAAGGGTATTCAATCATGCAAAAGATGGGCTATGATGGCAATGGTCCTATTAGGAAAAGAAAAGGAGTAGTTGAACCTATTCACCTTCCAGGACTTGTCACCAAAGATAAAACAAGACTAGTCTATGATACTAACTCAAAAGAAAGAGCATCCAAGAAGTTGCATGATACTGTCCTCACATTCTAAGAAGGTTTTGATACAAGAGAAGCATGTTTGACAACAATTTAGAATATCGTGGATAATAACTCTGACACAGACTCTAGTGAATATGAATGGGACACCATCTACAATGATGAGTTCTAGAGGGACAAAAAGGTTGATGTCTAACACAAGTACACACCAACTCTAATTGAAGGTGAATGGTTAGGGTCCCAATTGTGAGGATCTAAACTACAAGATAACTATGATTGTAGTGATACCGAGTCAAATTTAATCGAACAAGACTATTGTGAGAACAATATCATCATTAATCTGCCTCATACCTCGGATCCTATAGACAAATCTGTTATGACCATAACCATAGTTGATTTCACATAGCTTAATGACCCACTACCACTAATACATCCCGATCTCATTGACTGGGATCTATCTAAACCTATTGATATACCTATGTTTCCAAGTGATGAATCTATTGTGAATTTTCTTTCTATAGATGACACAAATGATTGTTCCACTGGTGATTTTCAGCATAGATTCTTTAATCAGGAGAGTGTCAAGTCTCCTAGCTACAAAAATAAAAATAAAAAAGAAAGATCTAATGGTGAAAACCAAAATCTGGCAATGTTAGATCAAACAAAAGATAAAACAAAGAACATATCAGATGGTGGAAACCTTTTTAAGGCACCAGATGATGGGATACTTGACACTCTCTCGAAGCACTATCATGAGCAATCACCTATCTTTATTGAGTCTACAAAATAATTTAATCTTGAAACTATAGAAAAACCAAGGATTCTACAGTTAGTTGCATCAATGATAGATAAAGAAGTACATGAGATCATGGAATTTCTCAGAGAAAATCAAGTCAAATTTTCTTGGTCTTATGCAGACATGCCAGGTCTTTATCCTGATCTTATAATGCATCACTTATCCATCAAACTAGAAGTTAAACCTGTGAAACAAAAAATCAAAAAGATGCATCCTCATGTTGCACTACTAGTTAAAGAACTCAAAAAACTCCTTGATGTGGGATTTATAAAATCAATCGACTATGCAAAATGGATCTCCAACATTGTTCTTGTGTCCAAGCCAAACAAATGTATCTCAGTATGCATAGATTTTAGAGATTTTAATAAAGCAAGTCCTAAGGATGACTTCCCACTTCCAAACATCGATACTATAGTTGATATGACAATTGACCATGCCATGTATTCACTAATGGATGGTTTTTTTGGTTACAACAAAATCAAGGTTACACCTGAAGACTAGGACAAAACAACTTTCACATGTCCATGGGGGACTTATTGTTGGAACATCATACCTTTTCATCTAAAAAATGTTGGGGCTACATATCAAAGGGCTATGAATACAATTTTTCATGACATGATGCATACATTCATGGAAGATTATGTAGATGATATATTGAAAAAGTCATACACAAGAGAAGGACATCTTGAAGTGTCATCCAAAATATTTACAAGGCTAAAAAAGTTCAAAGTTCACCTCAACCCTAAGAAATGTGTTTTTGGAGTCACATCTGGGAAACTCTTGGGATACATAGTGTCTAGAAAGGGAATTGAAGTAGATCTTTCCAAGGTACAAGTAATCATGGAAATGCCTCCACCAAGGAATATCAACCAATTCAGGTCATTATAGGGATGACTTCAATCTATATGAAGGTTCATTGCACAACTGGAAAATAAAAGTCTACCTTTCACACATCTATTGCATAAGAATGTTCCTTTCAAATGGGATGACAAGTGTGAAATGGCCTTTCAATAGATCAAGTAGTACCTAATGAATCCACTAGTTCTAGTACCACCAAATCTGGACAAGCTTCTAATCTTATATATTTCTACAACTGAGACATCTTTGGGGGAATTATTAGCATAGGAGGACTCTACAAGAAAGGAACGTGAAATTTATTATATCAATCAAATGCTAACAAGTCATGAAATCAACTACAATTTCATCAAGAAAGATTGTCTAGTAGTAGTCTTTTCCTCACAGAAGTTTTGACACTACATGTTAACTCATACAATCAATCTTGTTGCAAAGATTGATCCACTCAAGTATCTGCTAAGCAAGGCTACATTGACAGGAAGGCTAAAAATATGGGTTATGATCCCGAGTGAGTTTGACATCCATTATGTTGATCACAAAGCAATTAAAGGATGGGTTATCACTGATTAACTGGCTCAAGCACCACTACTAGCAGAGCATCCCATGCACATTGAATTTTTGGTTACTGATGTCTTCACTATAGAATCAAAATAGCCATGGTCATTATATTTTGATGCTTCTTTCACTCAACATGGATCAGGGGTAGGAATACTCTTTGTCACCCCTCAAGGACATACCATTCCTCGATCATAGAGGCTATGTTTCCATGCACCAACAACATAGCCAAATATGAAGCTTTAATCATTGGAATCAAGATAGAATTGAAATGGAGAATCATGAAACTACAAGTCTATGGTGACTCAAAGTTAGTCGTTAATCAGATCAATGATGATTATAAACCAAAGATGACAAACTGTTGCCATATAAGAAGATGGTTGATGATTTCAAGTACTTTGTAGATATCAAGTTCATATAGATTCCAAGACTTGATAACAAGGTAGTTGATGCAATGGCCATGATCGCATCATTGTTGCAACTCCTAGAAAATCAGGCTTGCTATGAATTTCTAGTGGAACAATCATTTACACCTACCTATGACACACCTGAAAGCCAAATCATTTTCCATTTATTAGGATCTGATTCACCTAGGTATGGCAAGATTTATGCCTACCTAAAAGATGACACCTTACCACCTGAATTATCTCGTAACCAAAAGTGCAACTTTATCTGTCAATCCTCTCGTTATACTCTTATCACTGACATCCTTTATCACCACAGCCTTGACGGTACTTTGCTTTGATTTCTTGAACATGACAAATCCCATAAGGCTTTACAAGAAGTTCATGGTGGCATTTGTTGTACTCATTCAAGTGGACTGACTTTATCCAAAAAATTGATTAGAATGAGGTACTATTGGCCTACAATGGAAAGAGAATCTTTCACTTTTGTGAAGAAGTGCTCAAGATGTCAGATTCATGGGAATCTCATTCATGCTCCTACACAAGAACTACAACCGTTCACGTCGACCTTTCCATTCTCTCAATGGGGGTTAGATCTAGTTGGTAAGATTCATCCTTCATCATCGAATGAACAAAAGTTCATCATCACAACAACATAGTACTTTACTAAATGGATTGAGGTAGTACCTCTTACTAAGCTTACCCACAAACAAATCTCATCATTCATACTCAACTATAGTATTTTTCAATATGGCATTCCCAACTCCATTATCATAGATAATGGATGACCGTTCAAGAACTAGGATGTTGATGAACTTTTTGAGAGATTCCATATTCAACACAGATATTCAACACCATATTATCCACAAGGGAATAGCCAAGAAAAGGCCTCAAATAAGACTATATTAAATTTTTTTGAAGAAGACTATGAATGATGTAGGGAAAGATTGGCACATTCAACTCAATCCCACATTATGGGCCTACAAAACTAGCATCAGAATGCTAACAGGAGAAACACCGTATTCTCTTGTCTATGGAGTAAAAGCCATATTACCTCTAGAGGTTGAGATTCCATCACTCAGGGTATCATTGAAGGTTCTCACAATAGATGATGAATACAAAGTTTCCTGACTGCAAGAGCTAGAACTCCTTGATGAGAAGAGACAATGGGAAACTGATCATTTGAAAGCATATCAACAAATGATGTCTCGTAGCTATAATCACAAATTCAAGCTATGTACCTTTCAGGTCGGTGATCTTGTTTTGAAGGAAAATCCATGAAATCAGAAAGATAGAGAAGAAAGGAAAGTTTGAACCAAATTGGTTGGGTTCGTACATGGTCATAGTGACATACAGTTCTGGAGGATACAAATTGTCAATGTTAGAAGGGGACCTATTTGATGAACCCATCAACAGTATGCACTTGAAGAAGTATTATGTCTAAATCAACTATCATCATCCATAAAAAGTTCTAAAAAAATAACAAAAATAGAAAGAAAGACCTAAAAATATATATAAAATAAAATAAAAAAGAAATCAGAAAAATGCAATAAACACAAATAGTGAAAATTTGGAAAACAAATGCTATATGTAGCTCTCCATCTATTAATTCATGTTCTACAATTGGCTTCTTATCCTTCCTTTCATGCATCATTCTAGGGCCATAACAACATCATAATGCCATCATTTTCCTAGAGCGATAATGTCTTACCATGGCTTGATCATTGTACATTTTCATTCTAGCAAATTGTGCCAATACTTGGGGTGAACATTGACATACTGGGAACAATCAACTTTTTCAGACTTTTCCAAAATAGCTAGACAATGACATAACATCCAATCTTGCAAACAAATAATCAAATCACATGAACAACTATCCAATCATTGATCTATATCATAATTTTTTAGCAAATTTCATATCATGACTCATATTTGGATGATCTAAAACTTGAATAATGTTTGGAATAGTAGTATTATATTTTGAACAATGGTTGTTTGACTTTTGATATCATCCCTCTGGAGCACACTCGATTATGTACTAAACTAGAGTGGGGAGGAAAGAGAATGATTTTTCTTTGTTTGATGTCTTGAGATTGACTATCAATTTGGTGCAAATATGTCGTGAGACATTATTTTCAAATCATATCATTAATGAAAATTCCAAATTTGCATCAGAAAGTGGTTAATCTTTTTCTATTTATGCAATAAATGCTCAGGTCATCTCAGTTCAATTATACCTCGATGCTTGTGTTCACTTGCTATATCAAAAATCATGAAAGTTGTACTCAGGTCATCATTGGTGCTAATTTCCCCTTTGATTCTTGTACATACTTCCAACATTTTAAAATGCTCTATGATGATTCAATAATGATAACAAAGGGCTCAACAAATGGTTGGTTTCATTTCATTGTATTTCATTTAGATCATTGTACATATTTGCATACTGTATTTTCATTAGAGTTTTGAAAGGCTAAACAAAAACATCAATGGTTATCATGTCTCTTTGGACTATTTGTAGAGGAAATTCAAACATTTGTTTCATTATCATCTTTCATCCTCATCATCATTTCATTAATCATTATCATTTCATTTTGGTCTTGTACATATCATATAGTTTATCATTTATTCTTTATTCATCCATCATTATGCAGTATCATGTCATTTAACATTTTTTTTTTCACATATAATTTCATTGCATATCATTGATCATTCTCATTTTATATCATCTTCATTTTATTGCATATCATTTGAATCCTTTATCATTTCATAACATTCATTTATCGATTCGGTAATTTATATCACTTTCATTTTCACATTATCTATCATCTTCATCTCATTATCATCTTATCATTTTTATATCCTTTTCATTTTCATTTCTACACAGTTGCATATCATTTATCATCTTCATTTCATTTTCATATTTTATCTTTATATCATCATTTCATAATCTATTTTATTTCACTTATCATTTCATTTCATTATCAATTTATCATTATCCTTTAATCAAATATTTCATCATCATTTCTTCATCATTTCATCAATCATTTCATCAATCATTTCATCATCATTTCATTACATTATCATTTATCATTATCATTTTATCATCATTTCATTACATTATCATTTTATCATCATTTCATTACATCATACATCTCATTATTATTAATCATGTTCATTTCATCCCATTATTTATCACTTGTCACATTACATTCATATCATATCTTTCAATCATTTATCATTTTCATATCATTTTCCCATAACATTTGACCCATTTCACATATCATTTCATATCTTTTCCTAAATCATATACATACTGCAAATTCATGATGCATCTCATAAACATAAACATCCATTTTCCATAACATCATCATTATTTATTGCATTTGAAAAATTCAAAAACAAACATTCCATGCATACATTACATTTCCAGATCATTTTTCATAAACATATCATATATCTCATTGCACACTTTCATAATCAACATCCTAGGTCATCCACCTGAATGACATCATTAGTACACATCACAACTCGCCATCATATCATGAATCATCCTGCATATCATATTAGTCATCAAATCAATAAAATACATATCAACATCCATACTACATCATGCAGAAATACATGCATATCACATCATCACATCACAAATGCACATCACCAAAACTCATCGCTGCTGCATATCATCGCTCATCAAAAATACATTCAAATGGCCAAAGTCCAATGAAACTGAATAGTATAGATAGATACATAAGATATGATCGAAAACAATGTACATGATCTAAAAATGATATACATCAATAATAATGCATCAATAAATCAAGGCTAGCTGGTAGAGCCCCCTGATGGAGCTGGTCTAGATGATGGTGCCCTGCCACTACCTCCTACATCAGGCTCTTGTTGAGGCCCTATAACACCTCTACTTTGTGTCATCATCCATGATCTACTCCTACTCCTACTATGGGACCGAGGGTAAGGCTCTCTGTAGTCAAGAGGGCACAACTCCTCGTATATAATCCGATAATGCTCAGCCTCCCTAGCAATCTCAAATCCCTTTGCAATGGGCTCTCACAAAGATGCACTCTCAACAATTCCCATGAGTCTTTGAGCAACACCCTCTACCTCTACTACCCTCCATCTAAGAATCCCTCTCTGCTATTAACTGGGCCACCTATGGTTCCAGGGTAGGAGGAGGTGCATGTGCCTATGCTTGTGCCTATAACTGCACTTCCAAACTCTGAGCCTGAGCCAACTAGCTCTGCAACTATTCTTGCTACCCCTGAAGTGTCTATATCTGGGCCTACAGAGTATCTATCTGCGCTTGCTACACTGTAGAGGAGACCCTGATCACTATCTACCATCCAGTACTAGCCCTCGACCTCCACATGATCTAAGCACAACCCAAGATATCTATCCTCTACCTCATTGACCTCTTCTCCTCCCCTCCGCCATCTCTGCCATCATCCCCACCACCATCATCTAAGCTCTCCTCATCTCCACTCTTCGCCTCCTCCCCACTCTCCTCCTCTTCATTCCCACTGCCCACCGCCTACTCTCCCCCTACCAAATCCTCCTGTCTCCTACCCCCTAGCTACTAAGCCATATCAGTGAACCATATGTATCTATCATTGACCCATATCATTGAACCATATCAATTGACTCATACCAAGTGAACCATATCAAGTGCTCTATCTAAGTGACTCATATCATTAAATCAATGTTAAATCAATATCTAATCAATTTACTCTATCATCATCTACTATTTGTTTTCTATCGCAGAATGAAAATTTATCAAAAGTCATATCAAACATCTACTCTCTTTCTTCTAAAGAAAAGTTATCAGACAATCCATCATTTATTCTCCTCTTTGTTTTTCATTTAAGGGAAACAAAGTTATCAGCTATCTACTCTTTATTTTCTATTTTAAGAAACAAAGTTGCCAATTCATCATCTAATTTTCTATTAGATTTATCCATATTAGCATGATGACAAGACAATTTCTCTATCTATTGACCAACGAAGTAATCTACATCAACATTTTCATCAAACAATGCATTCTACCTAAATTTCCTAGATGTGCGAATCTGCGGCCTCTATGTGCTAAAACCCCAAATGCGTTAAAATTCCCCCCATATGCGCTAAATCAACCTATGTGTCATTTTGTGCCCCAAATGTACTGAAGTTTTCCTCCTACGTGCTATTTCCTTGTATGCGCTAAAACCCTACATGTATGCACCATTTCATACCCCTGATGTGTTGAAACCCTATATGCGTTATTCTATTTCCTATATGCACTATAGTCCCAATTTTGATATAATGTCTTATTGGTGTTTTTTATTTATTATTTTTAATCTACACATTGTTACACTTAAAATCGATCACACAACAAGCATTCAAAGATTTAGAGTTAGTTGTGAGCCAGGTTTGTGGGAAAGCATCTGTGAAGAATATAAGAATGAAGTCATATAGACATTGAATATGGGATTTTATTGAAATATTTGAAGCTTTTAATATACAATTCATTCCCCAATCTCAAAACAGTGTCACTGATTAGATGGCTTCAATCGGTTTGCAATTTGAACTAGTTTCTGATTCAACAATGAAGTAGAATGTAGTACATATCATCTTCTAATCAATGATTCTTGACAATGATCAAAACTAGCAATTATTTGAGGATGGTATACGGATCGCCAGCTTTTTATAGAAATTAGGAAGAGATTTCAACCATTCACAACCAAAACAAAATCTCCTAAAGGGAAGGTTATCCAGTTAATAGGAAATAAGCTTCCTTGAGGTTTAATCTCCCTTGAAACTATTTTGATAGTAAGGATGCAAGAAATAGAAAACAAAGGTTCACTATGAACATGAGGGATTATGAAGAGCTTGTTGTCGGAAGCAACATAAAGTTAAAGGTTAGAAGGGACATTCCATACAAGGATAAGGAAAGACTAAAAAATATATGTTCTAGATATGATAGGGTCATAGCTTGGACCTATCATGATCTTAGAGGGTATGATATGGGCATAATTCATCATACTAGTGACTTGGCTAAAGGATCAAAACCCGTCTAAAAAAAAAGTTGGTCAATCCAAAGGTCGAAGCGTTGATGGCACAAGAGCTCACCAAATTAATCGAATCAAGGATCATATATCCGATTAAACATTCTACCTAGGTGTCTAATCTAGTAACAATTTGGAAAAAGAATGGCGATATTAAGATCTATGTTGATTTCAGAGATTTTAATAATGCTTCGCTAAAAGACCACTACCCTTTGTTGTCAATGGAGCAGATCTTGCAGACTGTGTCCAGACTAGAGATGTTTTCATTGCTCGATAGTTTCTTGGGTTATAACTAGGTATATGTAAAGGAATGTGACCAACATAAAACAATGTTTAACACTAAGTTGGGAACTCTTGAATACTCAAAAATGTTGTTCACACTTTCAAATGCTCATGCAAAATTTTCAGCGAGTAATGGATATTGCTTTTAGAGGATTAATTAATCAAATTATTTTAATATATCTAGATGACCTAACAGTCTTTTCAAATTCAAAGGATGATCACTTTGATCATCTAAAAAAGGTTTTCCAGAATTTTGAACAGTTTGGGATTTCTGTGAATCCCAAAAAATGTGCTTTTAGAGTGCCCCAAGGCAAGCTACTTGGTTTTGTGGTATTTAAGGAGGGGATAGTGATAGACCATGAAAGGGTGAGATCTATAATGGAGTTTCCCATACCAATAAATCAGAAAGGGTTGCAGTCTTTTCTAGGAAATATCAACTTTGTTAGTAGGTTCATTTTAGACTTCGTAAGCATCGTGAGACCTATCACACTAATGCTCAAAAAGAACCTAATGTTTAAATAGAGCCCCAAAGGAAAAGCATCTTTCAAGAGGGTAAATGTAGCTATCTTTGCCACCCCGATGCTAGCTAACCTAGAATTTTTCAAGGATTTTCTACTCTATGTATACAATGGCCAACATACCATAGCTTTGGTACTCACTCAAAAGGATGAAGGAAATAATGAAGAGAATCCCATTGCATTTCACTCAACTCTTAAAGTATATGAAACTAGGTATAACTTTGTTGAAAAGAAGGCTTTTTCTATTGTTAAAAGCCTAAAGAAGTTTTGACACTTGGTATTGGCCAATAGAATCACCATTCTCATCGCACTTCCTAGTGTGTGGGAGTATATCACTAAGGGTGAAATAACTAAAAAGAGGGAAAACTAAATTGATCACTAAGATCTTGGAATACGATGTGGATATTAAACCAACCAAGCTAGTTTGGGGAAGAGGTTTGTGTGAATATCCATAACAGGAATCAAGTTCCTTAGCTAAGAAGGAGACCAATTAAGTCTACACAAAATAGTTCAAGTTCGATGAATCTTGGGTGATGGATCGAATCCAATATATGCAAAAGAGGAAGTACTCGACCAACCTTCCATCTCACAAAAGGAGATACTACCAACTGTAGGGTACCAAGTATGTATTAATTGAATGTATCTTATTTAAAAGGAATTATGATGGTGTCCTACTCCTATGCTTGAATAAGCCATAGGTGGAAAAATTCTTAATCAATTTCATAGCAGTCCTGAGGCTAGACCTTTCTCCGCCAAGACTACTACCTTAAAGATAATGCAAGTAGGATATTATATGCCCTCTATGTTTTCCAAAGCACACCATTTGATACAAAAGTGTACTTAGTGCAAATATTCTATTAGAAAAAGAAAGAATTATGTCTTTCCTTTGAGCCCAATGGTAACTGAAGAACCCTTTGCTCAATGGGGTTTGAATTTCATTGGGATGATAAATCCAATTTCTAGTGCTAGCCATAACTGGATCTTTACAGTGACCAACTACTTCACTGGAAAAATGTTGTATCCCTAAAAAATGCTACAAAATGTGAGATCATCAACTTCCTTGAAGATTTGGTAACAAGATTTGGTTCACCAAAAAACATCATATCCAACAAAAAATGGGCTTTTGTGGGTTCAGTAATGTCATATTTCACTATCAAACATGTAGTTTACCTTAAAACTTCATCAAATTACTACCCACAAGGAAATGGGTTAGTAGAATCAACCAACAAAAACATGTCACCAAAGAGTGTATACCTTTCTTGATTTGGGCATAATTGATGATAAATTGGACTCAATGAGGCTTTGATTTAGTGTTGTGAGGTGTTTTACACATCCACGTTAGGTCTTGGGCCCTTGTAAATGGAATAAAATGCATGCCTTGTAAAGGTGTTGTAAAGTGTTGTAATTGACTTTCACACTTTTCTTGACTTTTACTAAGCATTTAAGTCTAATATTATTCGAAATTTAGCTTTTTCCTCTTCTTCTATAATTAAATAATTATTTCAATTATTTAATTATTCATTAGCCTTTTCTCTCTATAATTAAATAAATATTTCCCCAATTAAATAATTATTTAATTATTTAATTATCCCTTCCCTCTCCATTAAATAATTATTTTTAATTATTTAATTTTCTCATTATTTGTTCTCACCTTTCTTTTAAAATAAATAAAATTAATATTTTATTTATTTCTCCTAGGTTGGCCACCTTAATTAAATAATCTTTATTATTTAATTTTCTCCAAGAACCTCTTTTTCTGTGCCAATCTTATCTTCCACCTCAATTCTTTATCTATCCATGTCTTTCTTCTCTCAATTAATCTCCACCCTTGATTAAATTATTTTCTAATTTAATCTTGGGCATTGATCATGATCCTTATTCTAGCCATTCACATAACTCTCCTCTATAAAAAGAGACCTTTAAACCCTAATTAATTCATTATTCATTCATAACTCATTCATAATTCAAACACCATTCATCATTCATTCTCCATCACAAGTCAAACAAGCTAGGGTTTTAGCATTCTAAGTCATCAAGATAGCTTTCTAAAGCATTCAAGAGCAATATTCTTCATCAATTGTTGTAGGAATTCAAGATCCTTCATCATGGAAAGTTTCTAATTGCATTGTTTCATGTTTTATGTTTCATTATCTTATTTCATCATTTGGGTTTAATTACCTAAACGGGGTTTGTCGGGGTTTGACCAAGGCAAACCCTCAATCACTAACAATCAACATTTTCTCTCTCTTCCTTTGTGTGATTGTAGATTTAGGTGCTTGGAAGCATTGGGCATGATTGAAGAATAGGTTTGAAATATGTTGGATTCATTTCGCTTTTGAAAAGGCTAAAATCTACACAAAAAGTCACTTTCAATCTCGAATTTGGCATATTTAGATTTGGATTTCTATCAAAAAAAGAGTGCAAACTGTGGGCTTCTATTTCCACTTTCAAATTTGCAAAAAATCCAAAGTGGACTAAGTCACCAATAGTGGTGACTAAGTCCCGCTACACTTGTTTTTTAGAATTTTTTGTGGACTTGGATACCCATTTGGCTGAAACAAGCTATAAAGCAGTCTCCTAGATCTGGGACTAAGTTACCCAGCTTGGCATAAGTGTCCCAGTTGATCAAAAAATAAAAATTTCCAAAATTTTAGAGGCTTTTGCAATCTGCATTCTTCCCTTCATTAGTTTCCAGGTGCATTTTTTTTTTTATCATCTTTATTTTGTTCTTTATTACATTTAGTCAATCATCCCATATCACAATGTGTTTTCAAATTACTAGCATCACTTAGGTTTTTCATTAATAATCATCTTTCTTTTTTCAGTTTAGTGCATTTAGACATTGTATTTAAGCATATTGCATCCCTCTTTGCATTGATTTTGAGTGTAGACATTAGCATATTGGGTTCATTTCTCTCCTATTAGGTGAAAACCCCTACAAGAGTTAGAGAGCCTTTGGATTCCCAAAATTGGTGTCCACAAAACCTAATTAGGTTAATCAAGTGCATCAAGTCAAAGCGAAAAGGGTGTAGACACATAAAAATGACCTATGTCCTTGAGCTGTATTTTTCTATGATGACCACACTTCTCCCTCACAAAATCAAAGTATTAATTATTCCTCTATGATTATTTAAATAAATTAATTACATTGATTTATTTAAATACGTCACTAATCAAATCTTATTTCCTCCATAGTATTACCATTTATCCTTCAATTAAATAAAATTATCCATTGAACCTAATTTCCATCCCACCAAATAAATAATTATTTATTGCCTTCTATCTTATTCCCATTTATGAATTAAATATTTATTTAATTCATAAGTCAACCTTCATCCATAAATCAAATAATTTCTATTATTATTTGATTTTCCAACTACCTCTTATTCTATCTCATTTATTTTCCACCATTGATTTAATTGGATAAATCTCAACCCTTCATTTCAAAGCTTGCCCTAACTTTGACCTAATGTCACCCTAACCCTAATGCTCCTTATCACATTGATTCTTGGCCTTTGATCTTAGGTTTTTGTAAACTTTTAATCCTAGCCATCCATTATCAATTTGGAAATATTTAAAAGGCTCTCTCCCAAGCCATTTTAAACACACACAAATGCTTGAGGACTTGGATACTTGAGCTCTCAAAAATCTTCAATATTTTGCTTGTCTTGGCATAGGTTATAGTTGCACTTGAATCTAAGGGAAATTATAATAGTTATAGCAAGATGGAGAAGGGAAATATAGGTCAATCAAGGGAGGCTTGAAGGCTAGCTGACTTTGTTTCATGCTTTCATGTTTCTTGATTTCCATTGTTCTGTATTGTTGATTGGGATTTACTTTTATGCTATTTGCAACTAACTTGAAAATTTATCCCTAATACATTTAGTGAACATGACATCCTTCTAAGCGTAGCCATTAATAAGTTTGATTCATTTGTAGAATCCCATTCGTCACCTCCAGAGGTTTTACTCAGCATTGGTTCTGATATTTTAAGCTTCATCCTAACATGGTTGATTGATTTTACTTCCAACATTTATCAAATGTTTTTTTTTTCAATATTTCTTTCCACCACATGAGATCTTTACTACTTGCAAGAAAATTCATGACTAGTTTCACAATAGTGCTTGATCAAAAAATTATACATTTTTGATTAATCACATCCCAGCATTGATTTTCACTTGGCAATAAATCACTTCTAAAATGCATATGTTTTTATTTCAATTATGACTGAGTATTTTCTAGGAAATCAGGCAGAGCTTTTTGAGTTGTTTATATTATGTTTTTATTTGATGACTTTGTATCTTATGTGGAGATTTTCTGGAGGTCATGTTTTATTAAGAAAATTAGAGCAAGAACAATGTCTATCCACAGGATCATAGGCTGTAGCATTTACTACTTTTCCCCAATTATATTGTTCTCTGGTATTAATTTACAATAGAAAACTAATCCTTTTTTGCACTATTGGTCTCTAGTATTTCTTTTCTTTGAGTGACCTTGTAATGGCACTAGCTGCAACAGTCATTAAAGACTTCCAAAATTGATCCTTCTTTTCCCTTGATCCTTCTGATTTAAATCAAGTACTTAGAGAGTAATTAGCTAGTTGATAAGAAGAAACAATTACTAAGGAGATATGGAGCAGCAAAGGGGAATCTCAGGCCTATTGGATATGGGGGTGTTAAGAGATAACTTTGGAAAACTTCTTGGCATGGTGGCACTCCCACTGGGTACACAAAATAATTATCGCATAGAGGCAGAGGCTATGTTCATGAGTATTAGATATGCTATTAGTAAGGGGTTCTCCAAAGTTTGGGTGGAAGATGATTCTATAAATATCATAAACTATTTGCATGGTACTCATCCCCCAAGCTAGAATGTGGATCAGTTAATAAAGGATACAGTAATGGGTTATAATCTTGTGATGAGACTCACATCTCTCACATTTATCGAGAAGGAAACTCTCTTGCTGATTATTTTTCCAATTTGGCTATCAGCCTTAGTGAATTTTGCTCATGGGAGGATGGGTCGATCATTCTCGAGGATGCTAGAAACATTTTAAGAAATGATAGTGATGGATAAGTTGATGCAAATTTTATGGCCTTGTACATCTCCCTCTCTGGCATGTTTTCTAGGTGTTTTATGGGTTTTTCGCTTTTGTTTGGGTAGCTTTCGACAGGGTTTTCTGTGTTCTATTTGGGCTACCATAGGTGGTGACAGAAGCTGGGCTGAGCCACACTCATGTGGTGATATTTAGAGAAATAAGAAGCTTTGGAACATTCTTCATCATGGAAATTTTACTCCATTTTGGAGAGATTACATAGCCATAACCCTAATGGCTCAGCCAAGTTTGTCTCTATTTGGCATAACCACAAGCTAGTGTTGAAAGGGTTGGAGGTGGAGATGAATGAAGACCTTATTGCCACTATTATGGGCATGCCAACTTTGGGAATGAAATTTTCAAAGACAAAAAGAGCAATGAAGAAGCGATGACCCTATTTTTTAAGGATGATGAGCGAAATAATTTGATCAAGTTGGAGAGTTGGGGTTATGACAAAACCTCCCTCAAAAAAATATGGGCTAGGGTTGCAAAGGTCATGATGTTATATGTGACATTGGAAGGGAGACTTAAGGCTCTTCTTGGCCACCATTTCACTCTCTTGAATCATTTCAGACATGGTTTGCTTCTTTCCTTTCCCTTCTTCCTTTTATCTTCATTTGAATCCTCTGTGTATGCTCATTTGAAGGATAGGAGGGCCCTTGTCCTCCATGAAGGGCTAATTTTTCTTATTATGGAGCATGTCCAATCTCTAACCCAAGCTCTGGCCATCAAAGGCAAGAAAAAGTTTTTAAGTTCTTTATTAGGTTTTTCGGATTCAGACTCATCGTTGGAGGAGGAGGAGGATTGGGATGAGGATGAGGATGATGTCTCCCCTGTGGTTGTGGCTTTGACTTTCAATAAAATGAAGGTGGAAAGCTATAAGAGTAATAGAGCTCCTAAGAGGGTGGCCTTTTTTGGGAGTGATGATACAAAGGTTGGTTTACATAGGTCCTTTCCTAAAGCTATGGAAGTGGTTGTTGATAAAGGTGCTATTGGTGGGGCTCTTGAGGTTGGGGCCCAGTTTAATGTTGGGTTGGTTGAAAAACCAAGAAGATTGTCAAAGAGGTTGGCCAATTTGGAGAAAAAGGATTATGTAGTTATGGCCAAGAACCCCAAAGAGGCAGACGAAGGTAAGGTTCCTACTAATAAAAAAATGACTATGGAGGATTCTCTAGTTCATGACATGCCTAAGGTGTCTCTAGTTAAGGAGGTTGGGGATCTAAATGTGGAGGAGGAAAAGAAAAATGTTAATCCACTCTTGAAGATTGATCCTCTTTCAGAAGATTTTTCGTACCTGTATAAAGATGATACTTCTATGTTTGGTTTGATGGATATGGTGAGGGCTAGGGTAATAGGCACCTTCAAATTGGCCAAATGGACTTTGCAAGAATTCAATAAAATTAATATCAAGATAAGAGGGTTGAAGGAAGATATGTAAAATGTTCAAAAGGCCTCTATGTCTAACATCCTCATTAATAGAATGGTCAAACTGGAAATTACATTTAATGAATTTAAGGGGTTGTGAGAGGAAAGACTATAGGCCCTTGAGGCCAAGGTTGCTGGCATAAATGGGGATATCAAAAAATTGTTGCAGGTAAGCCATACCCCAATTAAGAATAGTGTTGAAGCTTTGGAAATTCTCTCTAAGAAAATTGGTTAGCTCAGAGAAGATCAAGTTTTCTTCTCAAAGATCATGGAGAAAGAGAAAATGGCTAAGGGTAAGGCTAAAAATGTTGTGAAGGATGATGACAAGCTACCTGTTGACTAGTAGAGGGTCAGCTAAATGGAAGAAATATTTTGATGATGAGAAAAAGGAATTGTTGGATATGGTTGAAAAACCTAAAAACTAGTAGATTGAGGTGGCCAAAACTCTAAGTGGCCTTAACTAGTTTCTTGTTTCTTTTTGTTTATGTTTGTTATTTTTCTTTTGTAGGTTATGTTGTTGTTTTGCTAGTGAGTGTTGATGGTTGTTGATTGTCTCCTTTTAGTTTGGAACCCGTGGAGGTTGTTTTTTGGCTGTTGGTTTGCTCCTGGTAGACTTTTGAGTTTTTTTGGAGCAACATTATGTTTCTATGTAAAGGGTTTTGGGTCCCTTAAAAACCTATTTTTCCCTATTAATCAAAATAGTTGCTAAGTAGATGTTCAAGTATGTAAATCGATCCTTCTTTTCCCTCAATGCTTTTCTCCCAGCTATTGGAAATTCTTCTCAGTGTGTCTTCTAAGAAATGTCTCCTTGGCATTCTTCTTTTCCTAAGTAAATCAACTTCTAATCTCTCTAAGTTCTAGTTTCTTGCTTGCTCCCATTTTCAATGAGTCCAACCACAAATCTTGAGAACTTGTCCCAACTATAGCAGCACTATTGAGAGTTGCCTACTCACTATTTGCAAAGAATTTTAGAAACTAACATAGCCCAACTTCATTCTTGTTGTGGAGTTCAAGGGATTCTAAGAAGACTATAGATTGTGGTATGCCACCAGCCAAAATCGTCAACAAAGTCATCTTCTGAAAGAAAAGAAGGCACTAACAGAAGCTTATGGGAGAGCAAAGATAAATCTATGAAGGACGCCAATAGCCAAGAAAATTTTGGTGCTGAAAGTTGCAAAAGTGCATTCATTAATTCGACATTCATTAATTCAGCACCAAAAGTTGCTTAAACACACTATCACATCTAAGACCTTCTATTTGTTTGCATTCACTGCACCGAAATTTGGTGGCAAGTAGAGTCCAATCATTAATTCTACTTGACAAACCTCATTAGTAATACATTTCTACTTTTGAAGGTAGATTCACGCATGCGCTAAGTGAAAAGTCTATATTTTATGCTATAGCGCATAGATGATCTCGGACAAACAAAGTGAAACCACGTGACTTTAAAAGGCTAGAACATAACCTCACTTGTTGAATGCAAAGTATGGGAGTGAGTGATTTTATACTATTAAGCATGTGCTAACCTAAGAGGCTAGCTAAAGTCTTGTCTATTCTCAAACTATTGAAACATGTGGATACCACTTTAAAAGTGATATTCACAATACATTGAATGATAAAATCATCTATAGTCAAAGGAATTTTTTTTTTGAAAATATAAAATATTTAGGATAGCTTACAAGTAAGTGTTTAATTATAGTATCTTTAGATAGAGTCATTACTACATTATAAATATGCATGTAGTTGGAGGGAGTGCTTTTTGTTTGATTTAGTTTAGATTTCCCCTTTAGAGTTTAATTTTACTTTTGCTTTAGCTCCTTAATGTAGATTAGTCTTTTTTAGCTTTACATGAGATTAGATTTTTTTGATGAATAAGCCATTACTATATATTTAAAAAAGGAGATTAAATACATATTCACAAAAAAGGGTTTGGGTGGTAAGAAAGCACACCCCGAAGGTCACATGGGTAGAGCCTAGAAAATCAACAAAACATGGGCCAAGCCCAGGAGTCCAAAATAACAAACATTAAAAGACCATCAAGTGGCTAAGGTAGTGCTAGTAGAGCCAAGAGGGTTTCTATCATCCTTTTTCCTCCATACATCAGTGGGGTCAGGATTGACGTCAGGAGGAGCCCAACCATCATCTTCGTTTTCTTTATCTTCTTCCTCGCACCGAGGCGAGATTGCAAGGGCTAGCCGTGGAAAGACTTTACTTGTATCTGGCCAACCAGAACTAGAGGTAGATCTAGGAGTAGGAACAACATCAAAGGACCAACCACCACCACTCCTCGATGGCCCACCAAAAAACCACCCCTGGCCAGCCTGCGGTAGAGGAGAGCGAGCACGCCGAGGGGGGTGAGAGTCCCGCCGAGGCTAAGGCTGAAAGTAGGGGCAAGTGGAACCACTCCACTGCCAGCCTCGAGAGGGCAACCAGTGGCGGAAGGCAGAGGGCGAGTCAGGGACTCAAGCCACAGTGCATGGGGTATTGCCCCAATGGTCCAGGAGAACCTGGAGGTGAGCAACTTCAAGCGCCACTTTATTAGCTTGCACCTGTATCTGAAATAATACATTAGAGCAAATAATATCTTTAGAATACATAGAGATTTGACAATCCATTTGAGAATGAGCAAATATGTAGGCATTTCTATCCTTCTAAATAGTAAAAAGGGTTTCCACCCTAAAAGTGTGCCAAAGTTGGGTATACTTTACTTAAAATCTGGGCGAATCCCCCAGCAGAATCATGTGCCAAGAGAATAGCTCCAGTTGAAATGGCCAAAAGAAATCATGAATCTAGGTCCAGTACTGTTGGGCCCAAGGGAAAAACCAAAAGAGATGTTTAAAAGTCTTAGATTGCCCACAAAATGGGCACCGATGGTCTGGAACCCCCAAATGAACAAGCCGAGAGCCCACCGGCAAGCCTTGGAAAATACTACACTAGGAAAAATGGGCAAGCTTCGACTCAACACTTGCAGACCAAGTGTTGGAAAATTGTTTATTCTAGACAGGAGCTGGGGATTAAAGAAACCACCTCTGATTCAAACTCTGGATCATGGGAAAATGAGGTGAAAGCCACCTGTAGCCAAGCTGAGGCTTGTAATTTCTCAAAGGAGTATTTAGGTACCATTTCCAGTCTTTCACCAAGGTTTGGGCCCATGAATACCAATTTTGTGAAGCATCTAGTCTGGGATAGCACTCACCAGACCCTCAAAAGTAGCATGATCCTGGTTATGAAAACTATATAAGGCACAAAACACGTCCCAATGCATGAGGCGCATGGCGGGTCTAAGAAAAAGTTGATGGAGGGTATGGATCCCCTTATGAAATCTGAGAGCTTTAAGCTAAGGCACTTTAGCCAAAGGCTGATCATTTCTGGAAAAAAGGGGCGACCACCACACATTGTGATGGTTCAGGGAGAGCCCATCCCGAAATCCAAAGCTAGACCACCGGAGCTAGGGTTTGACAGATTCCTAGGCATGCCAAATGCTTTTGCCAACAAACATACCAATTATCTGGACCGACTCTTTCATAACAAGAAGGGTTTGGAGGACAATTCCTTTCTAGATAGGTCTGTTGGAAAGGAAACCAGACTCAATGCAGTAGCGAAGGAGAATTTTCCAAGCCTCATCACTCGTGAGAGCATGAATCACCCATTTGACACAAAGAGAAATTCCCTACCTCTAGGTAGAGAGCAAACCCAAGCCTCCAAAGTCCCTGGGGAGACAAAAAAAATCCCAGGTGACATGATGGAAGCCATGATGAGTATCAGAGGAGGCCCAAAGAAAATCACGAAGCAATTTCTCAAGCTTGCTATAAATAGCTTTAGAAGGCGCCCAACAAGAAGAAGAATAAACATGGGTAGCAGCCAAAACTTTAGAGCAAATTTGGAATCTCCTTGCCAAGGAAAGAGGTTTGGTGATCCAGTAAGTCAGCTTTTTCTCCACCCAAGCGAGCACTACCTGCCAAAGCTCCGAAAGAGAAGCTTGGAAAGCAAAAGGAATGCCCAAAAATTAAAAAATTTCTTGGCCCAATCCACTTCCAGCCAAGAGGTTGTAGCCAAGCAGGGCAAGGTAGGACAGACTGCCGATAACAAAGCGTCTTGTGCCACTGAATGGTAGAGCTAGACGTAAGACATAACACATTAAGGCACTAAAGCGCCTCATGAATAGTCTCCTCTTCCTCTAGGAGAGTGAGAAAGGAATCATCCGCAAAGTCACCATTGAGAAATTGCAACTGGGAATTTGGCAGTGAAATTCCTTTGACATGTTGCAACAAGGCCACATGAGCCAACAGATAACCAAACCCTTTAGCGGCAAGCACATACAGTGAGGGAGATGAAGGGAAACCCTACCAAATGGAATGGAAAAGGCCAAAGGAAGAGGACTATCGACCATTGATAGTGATGCAAGGTAAAACATCTGCAAAGAGCATTTAGATAGACTGAATAAAATTGGGCCCAAAACCTAGAGCTTACAGCATGGCAAGAATGAAAGGCCATTCAATGCGATCATAGGCTTTGGAAAAGTCAATCTTAATGAATAAAGATTTCTAGTTGGAGCGCTGAGCCCACTCCATGCCTTCCTAGATAGTGATGATATTATCTAGAATATACCTAGATTTGATGAATCCAGTCTGCTCCGGATGCATAATGAGGGGCAGAAGATAGCAATTTTTTAAGCAAGAGCTTTAGAAATGATTTTGTAAGAGACATTAAGGAGCATAATAGGCCACCAATTGCAAATATTCTCAGGATCACCGGCTTTAGGTATGAACTTAATATTCCATTTATTTATTAGCTCTCCTAAAGAATTGGAATGAAAAGCCTCTAAATAGACCTGAAACAAGTCGGGACCCACATAGTCCCAAAGAGCTTTGTAAAATTCACAGGGAAAGCCATCAAGCCTAGGGGCTTTGTCATCTACCATAGAATGCAATGCCTCTTTCAGATCATCAATCGTAAGCAACTGGTCATAAAATTTCTTCTAGGCTACAGATAGCCTATGTGGCACGATAGCAAGGCAGTCCTTGAGGGTCTGCTGGCACTCTGGCGTGGGGTCTTGGACAGTGAAAACTTGCTCATAATGATGCACAAAGGCCTACAAAATGTCAAGCACTCCGAAAGGATTTGTACACCATCTTTAATCTTTTTAATGCCTGGAGAGGAGTGCCTGGCATGCAAGGCCAAGAAAAACTCCTTGGAGGCACGATCCCCAATTTTGAGCCAGTGCAAGCGTGCCTTGATTTGCGCACCTTGAGTGGTGTAATTGTCCGCAACTTGCTTTTAGTACCATAATTCTACAACTTTAACTTGCAAAGTTGGAGAAAAAGGGCTAGCCGCTAAGGCCTTATTGGCTGAGAGAAAATTAGTTGTGGTTGCCTCATAAGACCGCCGGCAAAAGATGGCCAGCTGGCACCCATAAATGCACAAGAAGCGAGCGGTATGGGTGATGCGTCATTCCACCGCGTAATCCAGCTTGTGTTATGAGCTGACCTACATTCCAAGTTTCAAATTCTACGAATGTGGGTCAAGGTGGCCTTATGGCCGAGAAGAGAAGTGTTGAGGAAGAATTGAGTCTTGCACGTATGAGGCTGTCTAGTCACTCATTTAATGCAAAAACTAATAGGGAAGTGATCGGACAACGTCACATCCATTAGTAGCTTAAGTGGAAGGGAAGAGCTAGTGAAGGAGAAGAATGATTGTGTCAAGATCATGGCACAATCAAGGTGCTTAAAAATTATGTCAAAACCAGCCCTGAAATTGCAACAGGTGTGCCAGGGAGAATAAGAGTGGTGGCAGCCAAGATTGGGATCAAAAAGCCCCAATTTATTGCACATGTAAAACCATGCCTCACGTCGCCAGCTGCCCATCTGAAGGGAAAAATGTTGTCTTTATCACAGGCCATTTCAACCATATTGAAGTCCCCACATAAAATCTAGGTGGTGACTAGAAATGAGTCAACAATCCATCGCCAGAGTAAAGAGTGCTCCACAACATCATTCGGTGCATACACATTAATGACCCCAAAAGAATGATTATCAATGTTGAGAAGGATCCAGACAAGCCACTACATGGGATCAGACCCATGTTCAACCATGCTAGAGCACCACCAAGGAGACAAAAGAGTGACAACTCCTCCATGCCTAGACTCGTGGGTGGTACCGAACATAGAACTGGCTGGCCAAATAGACTAGAAAGTTGAAGCCAGCAAAAAACCATAAATTTTAACTTCCTGGAGGCACAAAATATCAATACCATTCAACTTTTTCAAAGTATCTCTGACAATATATTTTCTGGGAAGGTCAATAAGACCTCTAACATTCCATGAGAGAAAATTCATGGAAGAACTGTGTCCATATCATCAGACTCTTTTCCTCTCCATCCAGAGAAGAGAAACGATTCTGTAAAAATTATGGTGGAACCGAGCCAATCTGGATAGAAGGAGAGGAATTCCTCCGCTTCTCCTGAACATATTCCCCTTCCTCCCTAGGCGGAGAGGGGCTTCAAGAGCAGCTTTGGGATCCTAAAGCAAGAGCAGAATTATGTGGTTGGGCCATCATGATAGCAGCAGGTTGAGGTGTGGTCTTAGGCCAAGGCTGAAGAGGCACACTATCGACCTTGCTCAGAACCGCCGTCCCTTTCTGAGAAGGGTTTGAAACATTTTTTTCTAGTTCGGCAGCTTTGGAAGTCAATGCAGAACCAGAAGATTTATTCTTGCGCCCTATGACAATAGTCCAGGTAGAGTCTTGTTTAGGAGCTAAAGAATTTGCTTGACAAGATTGTTTAGTTTCTTGTGGCTGAGAAGATGTACGAGGCACTGCAAAAGGGCAGTCCTTGATCTTGTGATCTGCGAACTGACACTGATAACACGTATTGGGTAGATTAAAATAAGTAACTTTCTAGGTATGCCAGAGAGTTCCTATTTGAATATCAATGGTGTCTTTCAAATCTTGGTAAAGGTCAACTTCCATGCAAACCCTCTTCTGGGGACAGGCTTGGAAAAACCTATCTGGCTCCACACATATAGCATTCCCCAGAGAGGAAGCAATATGATTCAAAAAAGACACACAGGGCACAGGAAGACTAGGAAACTCAATCCAGACTAGGACCTGGAGCTTGGTCTCGTCTGAGACAGTGAAGTCACAGGTCTAGGCATGGAAAATCAATAGGGAGGGCCAGACATACTAGGTGCCATGACCCAAAATGGCCTACACATGGCTAACTTCCGAAAATAGAAACAAGAAAAAACCCTTGGTCAGGTTTTGGACCATTTCAAGGCGGACCCCATGAGGGACCCAGGCCTTGTTGACCCATTCTTTAAGCACACTTTCAGGGGGGGTTCTCCCAACAAAATACCCAACAAGGGTGTGTCTTTCAATCCATTGACAAGCATAATCAAAATCAGGTAAAGGTAAAACCACATCAACAGGTGAGTCAGAATGCATACCTCGTGAAACACTTTCGAAATGAATTTTTGGGGACGTTTGTTCGAAGGGGGAGCCATAGAGCAAAGCCATCAAACCACCAACACCAACATGAAATATTGGGTTAGGAATGGTTGAAGGCATAATAAGGCACTTAGGGCCACACTAAATGCAGTTGTACACACAACAATAAAGACAGTCTTGCACAGAATGCACAGTATGACACAGTTCGGTTGTGAGAACAGAGCATAAAACCCTAGCAGACCTCCTCTGAGATTAGATTTTCATTTAGTTAGAATAGATTCATTATTTTAGATATAAATTTTTATTTTAGACTTAATTCTTTTTAATTTAATTTAGATATAATTTTTTTGAGTTAGATTTTAGATTTGGATTTAATTAGATTTAGTTTAGATTTAGTTTAGTTTATTAAATTTAATCTAGTTTAGATTTTAAAGTTAGATTTTAAATTTAGAATGTTAATTTTGATTTTTAATTTAGACATTTTTTTTAGATCTTTAATTTGATATTTAGATTTAACATAATTTATTTTTTTAAATTATATTTTTAATTAGATTTTACTTAGTTTTAGATTTTTAATTAAAATCTAAGCTAATTTAAATTTTAATTAGATTTTTAAATTAAAACTTTAAATAGATTTTACATTTTAATTAGATTTTTTAGACTTTAATTAGATTTTAAATTTTAATTAGCTTTTAATTAGCCTTAGACTAGAATGTGTTTTTTTAAAATAAAAAAATTAATTAGATTTTAGTTCTTTTTAATTTAAATTTTTAAATAAGTTTTTGTTTTTTTTAATTAGAACCTAGATTAATCAGATTAGATCAATTTTTGTCTATTAATTTCAAGATTAATGTCCTCTTGCTTCCTAATTTAATTTTTAATTTTGTGACTAATCTTAGACTTTTTTGTACGTTTGAGTGATCAAGATTTGGACATTAAACTTTCATTTGTCAAAGATTGGAGGCTCAAAACCACTTATCATGCTTTGCAAGGCTCTTGCTTCAGTTTTGTTTTAGCTTGAGTGTCTTTTTCACATCAAATGATTAGTGGGCCTAAAAAGAACTTGAATGCTTGATTTGACATCATAAGCGGATTTAAAATTTACTAGTACTTCCATTGTCTTGTGGTTTGCAATTTGTTTCTAGGTGTGTGAACCCCAATCCAAATACCTGCAAAACATAGTAAATAAACACATTAGAAGATCGTATGCAAGTAAGAACAAGGATTCCCCATGAAATCCATTAGCAAAGCTCCAAATAGGAAATAAAACAAGAATAAAATGAAAGAACAAGAAAGTAAGCTAAATCCTATTGAAAGCAATGCAAACTCTTGATCCCATGGAGGAATTGGTGCCAATTTGATGTGAAAAGTGGCCATTTCCCAACTCCAATGATGTGATGAAGATGATTGATGAAAGATGCATGCTTGTGGTGATGACTTCAATGGAGCTCCATGTTGAAAATATGAAAAATCCTAACTATGATTGGATGAAATTGATGATAGATTGCTATGGATTTGAGTGTAATAACTTTGCTCAAATTGTGGATGATGAAATGGAAGATTAGCCTCTTATTTATAGAATATCAAGTTAAAGAGATGTCCAAAATGGAGCAATGTGGGACTAAGAATCAACCAATGGCAAGATGCCACTTGTCAACATCGAATGGATGAAGAGATGTGCAAGTTTTGAAGAATGTCAATAAATGAATATATTAGAAATTTGAAAATGGTGAAATGACAAAGGTGGAGGGAGAGTCAAATGGAGTAATGGCCACTTGGCTCAATGCAAAAGGACTTGTAAGATGACATAAATGCCTTGTTGGAAGGACAAAGTCCACTTAGAATTTGAATTCAAATTTGAGGAATATTCCTCCATTATGCCAAGTTGAGGAAAATGAGGATTTTATAAATGAATTAAAATGCTTTATTTTTGCAAGTTGCAAAATCTAGAGAGAAGTTGAAGTGATTAGGATTAAATTAATCAAGATTTGATTAATTTAATAGGAGATTAGGTGAATTTGACTTTTGACTTTTAAATCAAAAAGAGAGGAATAATGATTTAGATTTAATTAAATAAATATTTTGATTTATTTAACTAAAGAGGGATGATGTTGGATTAAATTAAATAAAAAGGATTATTTAATTAAAAGGGGGGTTACATAATTATTTAAATAAAATTGATTTATTTAATTAATAGGAGATGATGACTTAATTAGATAAATGATTATTTATTTAATTAAGGAATGAATAGTGATGATAAGCTAAAGAGGTGATTCAAAACAAAACAATGTTAGTTAATCAGGATCAAGTGCATGAGATCAATAAGTATATTTTATGTGTCTACACTAGGCGAGTATGCTCTTATCTCGTGTCATTTGCTAATCTTGAGAATCAAAAAAACCTTTAGATGTTTTGTATAACCACCCACACATTTGGATTTGGGCATTAAAATGAACAATCTTGTCTTCAAATTTGTGTAACCCTAATTCAATAATAGAAGTATCATCTCCCCTTGGGCACTTGTGTGATCCTGGGTGTAAGAGAAATGGTTATTGACTCTAGAAATTGGGCCTTCCTTGGGGCGAAAAAGTACTCACTCAAAGGTGACTCAAACCAACAACAAAACTCTTTAGCCAAGCTACTCCTAACTAGTATACAAATGTGAATCATAATGGAAAGCTTAGGTTTATGAGTGCGGATGTGTCACATAGACAAGTGAATTCCGTAAAAACCTATGGAGCATAACCTCTGTAGGCTAAAATTCCTCCTTATTGGAGCTAATATTGCCTCATGTGTGGCCACTCGAGTGGGAGCTTGAACTAAAAAACCTTGTGTAGTAGCCAAAAACCCTTTCTATTCATTGGTGTAGCAAATTTCATTGCCAAGGCATACACATTCTCGCAGTTCTTTGTAGAGGTGAAGAGCTTGTCATGGGAGATTTATGAGGGCTTGAAGCTCAGTTGACCCAAGAAGTGAGTGTTGTGGAGGGCAGCCAGTGTGGCCAAGCTTTTAAGTCACCCTCTAAGAATAAGTGTTGCTGGGGAAACCCATGTGGAATCTAAAGAATATAGTCCTTTCCAACCCTAGGATTGTGATTTTTTTCAAAACATTCAAAGAAAAAACCATGTGTTTTCCAAGTTTTTTATTAAAAAATGAAAAAATAAACATACTTCATAAATCTAAAAAATCATTTTCAGCATGAAATAAGTTCAAAAATTGACCAAAAATTACAAAAACTAGACACTATCCAAAATTGTAATGCACCCACGACTCTGTGCAACACATCTGCTTTGTTAAAACACATTTAACACTTAAAACAATGCATTTTACTATGTTGCACTACATTTTCTATTCTGTACAATGCATTTGACATTCTGAACTGCATTTGAGACTATGTGCAATGCAATTGCCTTGATAAACTACATTTTCTATTAGAAACAATGCATCATCCTATACCAAAACATATTTGATTCCCTCTACAACATAGTTGATTTTCTAAACCTCATATGTAACAACACATTTTTTGACACTACAACACATTTGATCCCCTACAACACATTTATCAACTTAAGCACCGCAATTGCCTACCAATTTGAAAAATCACTATCATTGTCAAAATCTGAGACCAAGCATTTCCAAAATATTTTCAAACATCTTTTCACTGTGGTGTATGTTCAAAAATAGAAAAAGAATTGCTGAAATCTTTCAGCCTTGCATTTTTAGTTTGCATTTAGTTTTCCATAGGTCTACCATTGCACTTTTTAGTTGCACCTTATAATTCACCATCATTTTTTAGCATAAATAAACTCATAAGTTCTCATTTTGAAGACTTTTGAATAGGAAAACTTTTCATTCTTGGTTAAACCTTTGCCTTCAAAATTTGATCATCTTTGGACTTGGTCCAAATCACCTTTTTAATCTTTGTACTTTTGTGAGATAATTCCAACTCATAAGTCTAGTTTGGAACCTCACCTTGTCATATCATTTTCCTTAGTCCAACAAATAGTCCCTTGTCAATTGAAATTGAGGCATTGTCCAAACCTTGAATGGTTAGCAAACCTTTCCGAAAAGTCTACCAACATTAAGTGCACCTTAGAGCTCCTTGCATTTACATGGAATAATTTAGTCTTACACCCTTCATTTTAGTCCTCATTATCCCCATTGTATTTGACATTCCCTTTAGACAACATCATCATTATTGCATTCCTTACTTCCAAAACACCAAAAACATAGTTATATTGTCATTATTACATTCCTTATTATAAAAATCCAAAAACATAGTGTCATATCATTTGTAAATATAGCTTTGATCATCCTCCATCCTCTTCCATTTGAGCAAGACTTATATGGTTTAAACAAGACTACAAAGAAAAAGGAGGCAAATGAACCCTTTGGACAAGGCAATAACCCTTATAATTTTTCATATGACATGAACTCAAACATGGACATGGGGCACCTTTTGTCAACCCATTTAGTGACATGAACATGCCAACTTTCTCACACAATCCATTTGAACCTTTCATATGTAGAGATGAAAATGGATAAGTATTTATGGAAGACCTAGAAGTAGCTACACAAAATCTTGATGTGGCTTGCTTTGTGGAAGAATTAATCCTACAATACTTAGACAGATACCTAGTCATGCTTCTAGACCAAGGAGCTAGGTTGCCACAAGGGTTTGCCATTAACACCTTAAGAGAAACATCTCTTGATCATACCACTCAAACAAGTCAACCCATATCAACACCACAACATAATGCAAATAATACCACCATTGGTGCCACAACCCAAAATGCCACCACACAAAATACCACAAACCCCATTAACACTACTCCCATTGGCACCACCACTCAAAACTCCTCCAACATGGTCAACACAACATCCATTAGGGGAACATCAACCCTAGAAAATGTCACATCACATTCCATTCCACAACAAATATCCATAATTCCATCACAAACTATTGGAGCAACATTTGGGACTTTAACTAGTACAATGGGAACCGACACATCAAATCTCATATTTGGATCTTCATCTAGCACCATGGGAATAACATATCAAATCCTTTGACTAGGTCCTCAACTAATTCCATGGGAGAAAATTCATTAAACCCCTTTGGGAGGAACAAGAGACAATTCTCCATTCAAGGACCCCAACCAAATGCTAACACTTCATCACATATCAATACCAACACCCATATACCCCAAAGGAAAAACAAAAACATTCTACATGGTCACATTTATCCACACATGAGTTCATTTGGGCATCAAAACATTTCAGGTCATAAAATTCAACAAATACAAACGAACACTATTGGCATTCACATCCCTACATATACATCTCACATCCATACACAACAACACATTCCCATGCAAAAAACTCAATATCAACAAAATCTGAATGTGCCATACATCTCCCACCAACAACACATCCAAAATTAGAACATCCCCTCACAACAAGTGGGATACCTATTACTAGCATGTGTGATTCCACAAACAATCCCATAGTGGATGCTCTCATGGCTCAACTCGCTACTTTGTAAAAAAAAGTAGAAAACCTACAAATGTCCAACAAAAAGGCCCACACATCATATGAATTATGTCCATACCCATTTGACATGAACTTGTACATGCCACCATTCCCACCAGGATATGTAGTGCCAAACTTTTCTAAATACAAAGGAAAAAATAATTCCATCAAACACATAAGAGAATTCACAACCAGTTGTGTGGGTGTTTCCTATGAACATACTTATCTAATGAGACTCTTTCCTATGAGTCTCATGGGTCACTCACTTCAATGGTTTTTGTAGCTACCTAAAGGAATAAAATCATGGGATGAATTAGCCAATAAATTTGTTGACAATTATACCTATAACATTGACACAAACATCAACATTGCCTCATTATGTAGAACTAGTAAAGAAGAAATAGCTGAGACATTTATTCCATTTTCCAAAGATGGAGAACTTTAGCAAGTCGATGTCCTATGGAAATACCATAAAAGGAAAAGGTAACCATGTTTGTGTAAAATCTCCTTGGACCACTGAGATATGGTTTATAGGTCTATTGATGTAACACTTTCACAAACCTCATAGAAAAAGGAGTTCAACTTGAAAAAGTTTTAATTGAAAAAGGAGAACTCAAATATGGTAGCAAAACCACAAACCCAAATCCACCAAATGATAAAAACAAATACTGGGTTAAAAATAAACATATCACCAATGATTGAGTTTTTGATGCAAAAGTAGTAAACGCGATAGGTCTTGTGATCACCCTTAGAGGAACTCCATCCCAAAATGCAGCATTAACCATACCGACACCCACTGCAAATGCCATCCAAAACAATCCCGTCAAACCAAACCATCGGCAACCTCTTTAAACTAGACAATTTTCAAAGAGATGCACATACACCCCCTTGGTTGAACTAGTTGAGGTTTTCCTCAAGAATCTCCTTCAAAACAATGTCATCACATTGCAGGACCCTAAACCCTATGACCTTGGGTAGTTCAAGCCATCATCGTGGGATGATAATGCATTTTGTGATTATCATCAAATGAAAGGGCATAAAACTTCTTCCTGTTGACAATTAAGAAATCTCATATGGGACCTTATTGAAAGTCATGCCATTGAAGTAGATGGTCAACAATTTCCTTCAAACGTAGACCATACAATTCATAAAAACCCATTGCACGACCATGGCTCAAGCAACCCCTCTACGTCAGGGCCAAAGAATTATAACAATCAAGCTAGTTACGCTCACACCACCTTTGGCTATTCTAGTGGACCCATCCTTAATCACCACCAAGTGGCTGATGAACACGTCAATACAATCACCATTAAGAAGACACCAAAGTGTAATGTTACCACCCATCAGGGTAAAGTCACAATAGTTGGACCTCCTCCTAGACAACCCAAGATCACAATAGGTGGTCCCTCTGCTAAACAGTCCCAACACAAAGGCTAATTTAATCTCATTGAACAACTGGACTAACACACCTGCCAAAATATCCATACTCGAGCTACTCCGCACCTCACCTACACACAAAGCCAAACTTGACAAAGTCTTGTAGGAGTCTTCTATACCAAATGACATTGATTTAAATCACTTCAAGGCCATGGTTGGGTATTTGACTACCCCCCATCTAATCATATTTTTTAGACCTAGACTATTCATCACCCAAATCATCTCACAATGATGTCATCCATATTGAGGTTTTTTTCCATTAACATAAGGTTAGATGGGTCTTGGTAGATGGCGAAATAGGATTGAATATTTTCTCTCTAAAACTAGTCAAATCCCTAGGCTTCTCTAATGCTTGTGTGAATGAAACCAAAATTATTGTTATAAAGGAATTTGATGATGAGAAATGATCTTGAAAGGGCATCATCACACTTCTAATTCATGTGGGGTTTGTCATTACAGATACAACATATTAGGTCTTGTATTTGGAACTACCTTGCAACATACTACTTGGTCAATGTTGGATCCATGCCTTAAAGGAAGTACCATCCACTTACCACCAATTATTGAAGTTCCCTTTTTATGGCACCGAGATCACCATACCAGGAGATCATAACCCTTTCTAATACTACATAAATTTGAGAGGTATTTCCAAACACCAAGTGCTAACCAATTGAGAAGCCTCAACATCCACCGCTTCCAAATACATTGATCCATCCACACTTGCCAAACCATTCATATCCACTCTCTCGACATCCACCATATCATCTTCCACCATCAAACCAAGTACTAACCAAAATGTCAAGATCCCAGACCAAGGGTGCAGAGAATACAAGTTGAGGATGGCCTACTGCATCACAAAAATACCCAAGTCACAAAAAGTGTATGGTCGGCGTTGCTTTGAGCTAGAGCCCAAAGAAACTTTTAAAGTTCCTATAGCAATGACCTTCAAAAAATGGGGAGACATGAACAAGAATGACATTGAAGATATATCAAATTGGATCTACAAGGACCTAGAAGACCCATCCCCATTACTCGTACAAATATATGGAAAAGGCTATAACATAATGAAGGCACACGACTATGATGGAACTAGTGGCCTTGGGCTAAACAAAACTAGGAGAGCACCTATAATGCCTTCTTAGAGACAAAAATATTTGGGGCTAGGGTTTGAGCTAATCAAAATCTATGATCAAGGTACCCATGTACTTTCAGGTGAGAGCATGAATACTTCCAAGCATGTCAAGAAAATCAAAGATTACCTCATCGAGTCTGACTCCAATAAGTGGGAATTTTGTTCTAAAAAATTCCTAAGAAATTATGACCTTAAAAAAATGCTCCTAGAACCTGGGGAGCCCTCATTTGAGGAAAGATTCAAATTTTTTTAAAGATTTTTCAATCATAGGACCTTTCTAATGACACCCCTAAAGTCCCAAAGAAAAGAGAAGAATGGGTCAGAGTCTTCTAGCCTCGCGGGGAAGAAAAACCTAAATCATCATTTGAGCCTACTAGACATAATTCTGCACCATCATCTAAACCTATTGACCATGAGTTTGAGCCACCATATGAGCATATTAATCCTAATTCCACCCCATTTGTCCCATATTTTGACCACGATTCCAATTCATCTAAATCCAATGAAGATGGAATTTAGATGGAATTTGACTGGGAATTTGAGGAGGAAAATTCCATCTTTACATTTTCAACCTCCATCTGCATGCTTTCCACCTTGTCCCCACCCTTTGCCAATATTGATGATGATATCTCCCTTGTATACCCACAACTCATTGACTAGGATCAACAAGGTCCACCCATTATGGACATCTTTCAGAACTACAAAGCCATTGTAGAATTCATGGGACTCCGTGAAGGGATACCAAGCGGGGACCATAAGGTTGGGTTCATAATAGATCTTGATTATGCAACATATTTTAGGTATATTATGCAATCCTATAGTTGAAAAAATATTATACCTAAAACAAAAAGGAATATATCTTTAGGTGAAAACCAAAACACACCTTTTGATGACAAAAGAGTAAATATAAAGGACCTATTTGAGAGTGAAAACCTCTCTGGGGTGCCCAAGGATGGAGTATTAGACTTTCTTCCCATCAACCAAGAGAGATAAGTAATGTTAATTGAGGACACAATGGAAATTAACATAGCCACATCAAAAAATATGAAAATGGTTCTTGTGGTAGCATCATTGACAAAAGAAGAAAAGCCTAAAATTTAGGAGTTCTTCATAGAATGCAAGATTAAATTTGCATGGTCTTATGTCAACATGCCAGGACTGGATCCAAAATTAGTTTTGCATCATCTTCCTTTGCTTCCAGATGCCAAGCTAGTCAAGCAAAATTTATGTAAAATGCACCCGCAAATTTCCCTATTAGTCAAAACTAAACTTAAGAAGTTACTAGATGCAGGATTCATGAGATCAATAGACTATGTTGACTATATTTTAAATCTTTTTCCTATGACTAAGCCAAATGGTCAAATACGCATTTGCACAAACTTTCCTGATCTAAACAAGGCATGCCCAAAGGATGATTTTACATTTCCCAACATAGACATCATTGTGGATCTAACAATAGGGTATGAGATGTCCCTCATGGATGGTTTCTATAGATATAATCATATTTGCATCACCCTTGATGATCAACACAAAATAGCATTCATCTTTCCATGAGGAACACACTGTTGGAATGCCATACCTTTTGGCCTCAAGAATGGACGTACCACATATCAACGCGCCATGACCATGATATTCCATGACCTCATACACACAATGGAATACAATGTCGATGAACTCTTAGAAAATTCCTTCACATGCAAAGATCACCTCAAAGTCTTGGACAAAATTTTCATGAGGATTGAAGAATACAAAGTTTGTTTGAACCCAAAGAAGTGTGTTTTTAGGTTGACTTCAAGAATTTTTTTGGGATACATAGTTTCCTGTTGAGGCATTTAAAGTCGATCCCACTCAAGTTAAAGCAATATTGGACATGCCTTCACCAAAAGGATTTAGTGAGCTAAGAATGCTATAGGGAAGACTACAGGCCATCCATCGGTTCATTGTACAATTAGCTAATAAATTCCAACTTTTTCAGTATCTACTACGCAAGGGCATCCCCTTTGTGTGGAATGACAAGTTCCAAACAACTTTTCAACAAATCAAGGATTATTTTTTGACACCACCAGTCTTAGTGCCACCCATTGAGGGAAAACCTTTGATCTTGTTCATTTTGACAACCACCGCAACACTGGGGGCATTGCTTGCACAAAATAACCATGAGGAGAAAGAAAGAGTTATATACTATATCAGTCACACATTAGTTAGATATGAACTAAACTACACATCCATTGAATGTGCTTGTCTTGTAGTTGTCTTCGCTACTCAAAAATTATGTCATTACATGTTGAATCATACAAAAAATTTAGTGGCAAAGCTAGATCCATTGAAGTATCTCCTTAGTCGAGCAACATTGACTGGACATTTGGAAAAATGGGTAATGATACTGAGTGAGTATGACATATAGTATGTGGAACACAAGGCTATAAAAGAACAAGTTATAGTAGAACAACTTGCAAATTCTCCCATACACGGTGATCATCCATTAGTGGTCAATTTCCCAGATGAATCCATCTTGTAGGTAGAACCGAAATCACTTTGGAAGCTCTATTTTGATGGATCTCACACAGGTTATGGCTAAGGAGCAGGAGTATTATTCATCACACCACAAGGGGACTCTATCCATAAGTCCTTCAGAATCACCTTCCCTTGCACAAACAACGTTGTTGAATGTCAGGAACTTGTCACATGAATCAGAATGGATATCAAATGGAAAGTCAAAACACTTTTGGTCTTCGACAATTTTTAGTTGGTCATTAACGAGGTTAATGATGAATATGACACCAAGGATGAAAAATTGATGTTCTACAAATGCATGGTTGATAGTTTCTTGTCATATTTCCACATGATTTCTTTTGAGAAAGTTCTTAGGGCACAAAATAAGGAAGCAAATGCAATGGCGATGATTAGGTCTCTCCTAGACATTCCCAACAATGTGTTGCAATTCAAGTTCTTAGTGGAATAGTTGTTGGTTCCCACTTATGATATTCTTGAATCAGAAATGGTTTGTGAGCTTGTTGGTCCCAATTCACCTTTGTATCACAACATATATGATTACCTCTAATCCTAGACACTTTTGCCAAACCTTTCCAACAACCAACACAAGTCCTTTATCTATAAAGCCGCCTGTTACACCATCATCAGTGACACCCTCTACTGTCATAGCTTTGACAATACCCTTCTTCAATTTCTCAACACTAACAAAGCACAAACAACCTTACATGAGGTACACGAGGGTATATGTAGATCTCATTTGAGTGGCCCAACCTTAGCTAAGAAGATACTGAGACTTGGGTATTACTGGCTGCCAATGGAAAAGGATGCTCTTCAATTTGTGAGAACATATCATAAATGTCAAGTACACATTGATCTAATTCATGCGCCAGTGAAAGAGCTTCATTCAATCACTTTTTTGTGACCCTTCGCACAATGGGGACTCAAACTCATGGTCAAAATTGATCCTATCTCATCCAATGGCCATAAATTCATCATTATTGGTACTGAATATTTTACCTAATGGATTGATGTTGTTACCCTCACTTACATAACCGACAAGAAAATTTCCAAATTCATCCTCAACTACATAATCTATCAATATCATGTCCTACAATCCATCATCATAGACAATGGTCGTACCTTCAAAAATTAGGACATCTGTGAACTTTATGAACTCTTTCATATCCAACACCATTTTTCCATACCGTATTATCTCCAAGGAAATGATCAAGCTAAGGCATCTAACAAAATGATTTTCAAAATTCTTAAAAAGACTGTCAATGACACTAGTCGTGACTGGCATCTCCAACTCAACCCCACCCTATGGGCCTACCACACAAGCATTTGCACACCTATTAGGACCACCCCATTCACCTTGGTCTATGGATCTGAAGCTATATATCCCATGGAGGTCAAAATCCCCTCCTTATGGGTCTCTTTGAACGGATTGATTGATGATGAAGAGTAGCAATAGTCTCGACCACATGAGCTAGAAATGTTGGATGAGCGAAGAAAAAATGCTTTGAATCACTTACAAGCATATCAAAATCACCTTTGTAGAAGCTATAACAAAAGAGTAATGATCCAGAATTTTGAAATTTGTGATTTGGTCTTAATGCAAAAGCCAAGGAATCAAGCTGACTGCGAGAAGCTCGACAAGTTCGAGCAAAATTGGCTAGGTCCTTACATCATTAGTGTTGCATTCAGTTATGGTGCTTACTAGTTAGCTAATCTAGATGGGGAATAATTGATAGAACCTATCAATAGTTTTCATCTACCCAAGTTATACACATAGCATCAGAGAGCTTGGCTAAAAAGTGCAAAAATACAAAAAAAAATTGATAAATAGTACAAAAAATTGTCACCCTGATGAAAACTTGGCAAATCGGCAACTTCATGACACCAAAAAAATTAGAAAATATCAAAAATAGTAAAGAAAAATAATTCCTACAATAGTGAAAACCACTTCAGTGGTGCTTTGGATAAGTACCATGGTGAAAACCTAGCAAATAGGCACCATGTGTAGGAAATATTTGCTTTGTCATCTATTATCACTCCATCTACCTTTTTCCATAATAAATACCTGATCTTTTGACACCCTCATGAAATTCATCATAAAGTCTTGCTATTTCTTTCCATGGCTGACAAAAATTGACATGATGTCTCGCATATCCTTCACTCTTCATCTTGAGCACATCCTTTTACATCTCCTTCATCTTGGCTAGTCCTAGACCTGATTGGGGGAAACACCCTTATCACCTAACTGCAGTGAATCTCACATATTGTCCCATAAAAATCATAAAATTTCCTAAAAAATTCCCTAAAAATTAGAAAAATTACTTAAAAGAAGACCTAAAAATCAGAAAAAGTCCTAAAAAAAAAATCTTAAAAATCAAAAAATGTCCTGACAAAATCCAAAAAAAATCAAAACATGCAAAAAATATAAAACCATCTACATAACTTTCAAAATCTCAAAAAAAGAGTTAGAGTTAGTCAGGTCAGTCTTTGTCATTGTTGAATTGTGTTGCCTCTACGATCGGACGTAGGCAAGGCCGTCTGTCAATGTGCCCCTAAGGCATTAGGTTAGTCCTTTAGTCATTGTCAAATAAAATCATGATTCAACACTTTGTTATTTCCACAAATTCAAGAGTCATGTCAAACTATGAGGTCTCTATGCAATTGCCACATAGGAAAGGCCATCTATCGATGAGCCCTTGAGGCCCCCTAGGTTCAATCCATTAGGGTTTGTTGCATCAAGTCAAAACATGTTGGTTTGTCTTCAATATGTATGTCTTGTCCCTATAGAACTATGAGGTCTCTGAGTGCATGAAATAGGCAAGGCCATCTATTGATGAGCCCTCGAGTCCACCTAGGCCAGTCCTTTAGGGTTTTTCATGGTGGTCAAATAAGTCAAACATAGTCACACTTGTACACAAGACAATTATTTGAATGTCAACATTCAAATCGTGAACTGATAGATAACATAGTCCAATCAGTCATCAAGTAAAAATTAGTTAAATTGCCATAACAATGTCAACCTCATCACTTTATGGTCCCCTCCAAGATGTGTCCTTCTTGAATTTGGACCCCATCAAAATTTTATTTTCCTTTTTAGGATGTTTCTTTCTTGACAACAGGCTCCATCACATTTTCATTGGCCTTTTCATGATGTGTCTTTCCCGATGACAAACTCTGTCACATTGGCATTGACCTCTTCAAGAAATGTCCTGATGAAAGGATCTTTCACATAGTCATTTCCCTTTTCAGGATGTGTCCTTCCTAATGATAGGCACTATCAAACCATAAAAACTATTTGACTATCAAATTGTCAAATTGTCGAACCATTTCAAGCAATGATCCTTCGACAAACAAATATTGGCAAACCTATTGAGTGTCTAATGATTTTTCTTTTCTATTTTGTCTTATCTTTTTATTGTTTTGTGTCTTGTTCATGTTACTAGCTGCCTCAAGGATGTCCATGAAGGATTTAAAGGTGTGATGACATCTCATGATCCCTTTTTCCTTGATTGTTGTCTTTGGTGTGTTTTGACAAAAAGACTAGGGCAACTTAGCCCTTAGTATGAGTTAGGACATTCCTTGTCTATGATTGTCTATAAATTTTGTAAGTGGATGATCTTTCACACCTTGGTCTATGTCATATCATGGTTTTTGTTATCCATTTGTCATTTTTTACCTCCCAATGATGACTATGCAACACTTATGATGTTGTAACATGGGTTGAACATGCATATTTAGGTACTAAAGTTCAAATAATGATGTCTTGTGAAGGTGTTGTGAAGTTTTGTAAGACATTTCTACACTCTTCTAGACCCTATTCATTAAAATTCACCTAAAAATCACCTTTTCATCACTAAACAAGTTTTATTTTGAAGTGTTGTAAAGTCTCGTAACAAGCTTTCATGATTTTCTAGGCTTAACTTCACTACTTACACCTTTCTTATGCTTTATTTGACCCCTTTATTCCCTTATAAGGCTTAATTAAGTGCATTTTTTAATGTAATCCCAACAAACAACATTAAATATAAGATAATTCTTGACAACCATTTTCAGGTCCTAGGTGGGACCCATTCGCCATGGGTGGCCAACGAGTCCCTCTTGGCTCCAAATTCAAAATATTTCAAATTTCCTTTTGGGTTTTTATTCAAAAACATTTTTTGTTGGCCATTGATGAGGTATGAATGGGTTACTAAGGCACAAGATTGTATAAATAAGTGTTTTTACATGCATTTCAACCCCCATTCATTCAAGAATTCAATCACACCTCACATTCAAGCTTTCAAGCACCTTACAACATCAAATCAAGAATTAATCAAGCATTTTGGAGCATCCATTGATACAACTTCATATTTTCATCATCAAGGGCTTGGTAAGTTGATAGCATTTGCATGTTGTTAGTTTATCATTCTCTTGCATTTCATTATTTCATTAAGGGTTTGATTACCAAAGTGGGGTTTGACCAAGGCAAACCCCTATTTGCTAACCCTCAACCATTTTTCTCCTCTTGCATTTGTGTTTGTAGACCTTTGTATGTAGATTTAACAAGAATTTAGGTGATTGAAGAGTGGTCAACAATTCAACTAGGTTTTTCAAGTCAAGTCAATCATATTTCAAGCTTGGAGAAGGTTTTCTGTCTATTTCCTATAGAATTGACTTTGGCAACTTAACAAGCAGACATTTCTAGATCTGGTGTTGCAGATTTGTCT
>VDFB02049753.1:0-32483 GCA_007258455.2 Sequoia sempervirens
AACATCTTGAGCATATTTTCATGGGCTCACCTATTTTCTGCAACCAAACCATTGTTGAAACTTTATCGCAAGATCGACCTTAAAAATTGAAATTTTCACCTGATCTCTCAAGGGGGCAGTGTAGCAATGTAATTCCTTCCGCTAGGGCAACAGTGGGGCATCGAAAAAAAATAAAAAAATTGAATTTTGATCTTGGTAGCGTCAATCTTTGAACCAACACAACAAGTACATTGCTTCAAAGAGGGGAAAAATATATACACTCAAATAGTCCTAATTGACACTATGCACCTGATTTTGATTAATTAATATCATTTCTTCCTAAATCATTTTTGCACTAACCAATTAATTAAATAATCTTTATTATTTAGTTAAATTCATCAATTTTTACTATTAATCAAATAATTAAATTTATTGGATTAATTCACTTCCTACTCACTAATGTTCACCACATTTAATTAAATAAATCAAATTATTTAAATCAAATGTCATAAATCCCCTAACCCACTTGAGTTGATTAAATTATGAATTAATTAACTCTAACCTCCTCCTAATCCTCACTACCCATTTATCTAGCTTTTGACTCAACCTTGGTAAACTAAACCCATGATCAACTAACCTACTTGCAAATGAAAATCATTTCTTCTAATTAACTAATTAGCCTATTTTCCTCTTAAAGGAATATTCTTTGGAGTATTCCTCTCAACCACCCATTCATAAATTTCCCTCCAAAAGGATTTTAAAGCCTCTTACAAGAGCCACCTTTTCCTTAAATGGCCTCTTACATTGCATCTTGTCCCTCTTACATCTCAACCATATTCATTCAATTCCCTTACATCCTTTTACAAATCCACCTACATGCCTTAAATTCTTCACATCTTTCAAAATGTGCTCCACACACATCCCCATGGCTTTCATTAGCATTGCGACAAGTGTCACAATTCTCTTGGCTCCCATCTTAGTCTCACATTCACCAATTTCATCCATTCTTCAACCCTTTACTCCTATAAGTAGAGGCCTCTTCTACTTGAAATGTATCTACAACTTGAAGCATTGTTACTCTACTCATTTCACTCTTCAATCACTTGCTTTTTTATGTCATTTTAGCTTGGATTTCACCATCTCTTTGCATCAAAATAATCTTCACATCAAGGGATCAAGATCTTCTCAAAGGGATTGGGAAAGGGCCACTTTCCACATCAAAGTGGCACCAATCCCCCTATGGGATGATGGTTTGAGTAGCTTAGAATAAGATTTCATATTCATTTGCTTGTTGTTTCATGGTAGTTTGATAATGTTTTCATCTTATTTGCATGCTCAACAATTTCATGGGGAATGCTTTATTTGGCTTGTTTAAAATGACTGATATGTTTATATTTGTCCATGTTTGAGCAAGTGCAAATTTGCATTTACACAATTTATGTAACACAAATTATACCAACATTAACTCATTCAACAAAAATGCAATTTAAATTTTCATCATTTTGAATTGAGACAAATTAAAACTTCACAAATTTAAAAAATAATTATTTTATTAATTTAATCATTCATCTATATATATAAATCCCATTTATATTTCTGAAATTGATGTCTCAAACCCAAATCTACATATTCTACATACTATCTTCCAAACTTCTTTGTATTGACAACTCCTCTATTTTATCTCCTTTTCTTATTTCTATTTTTATCCTTCCTTTATTTTTTCTTTTTTAAATCACCCTCCTTTTACTTCCTACATCTCCTCTCTATAATAAAATTTTAAGAAAAAAAAATCTCTCAATCTCTCTTTTTAAAATCCCATGTCTTCTCCTTTTCTCATTATCTCCTCCATTCTTACACCTCCCTCTTCCTCGTTTTTTTTTGTTTTATCTTTATTTTATGAAAATCTCTCCACCTTCCCTCCATAATGATGCCTTATCTTCTCACAATTTATTTTTAAAATTTTAGTAGCTTTTAAACATGGGAAAAGTCCCACATAGACTACCTTTTCTTTTCCTTCAATTTTTTTTTCTTTATAGCTTCAAAAATAATAAGAAAACTTCCACACATGTCTCCAATTTGTGCTATTAAAATTTCCAAATCAAAACTGATTGAAATTTTTTTAGTCTCATACCCTATTGAAATGAGGAAGTGTGGCCAACAATAGGAGGAGACAAAATCTCATCGTTCAAACTCTAGATTTTTGGTTAATCTTTCCATTCCACCAGATCTATTAAGATTTTAGAAAGTATACAAGGGATTTCTTGAAGTTCAAATCCAACCATTCTAAAATCAAACTCAACAAAAACAAGAATGCACAAAAATGTGAAACTAAATCAAAACTAATCAAATTCTAAAATAAAAAAATTATGTGTGCATGATTTGATCATATGCCCGGATGCTCAAGTGCATTGATAAAGCTACCAAGTTTTGCTACTACCACCAACTAGCCACTAATGGTACCACCAAAAAAACACCAATCTATCACCTATCTTCAATTTTGTTGCCTAAATGAGAATATTTTTAAAGGCCATAACTTTCACTTTGAAACTCAAATTCTCAACTTCTTAAAGTTGATGAAAAGATTCTTTTGACCACTACACTGTGTAATTAGTGGTTTTTTTATTTTTTATTTTGATAAAAAATGCTAGATGGAAATTAAATTGTCTTTCCTTTCTTCGAAAGGCCATATCTTGTGTATATAGTCTAATCTTTTACGCTTTATAGTCAATGGAAATCTTTTTCTAAGCACTTCATAGTGGATCAAATTTGGAAATATTGTTATGTGATTTACTTAATTATATTTATATTTGATTTATTTATTAGTTCTTTTAACTATTGTAATTTTTGAGTTTCTGGCTTGAATCTAGCAGTGATTTGGTGTGTCATTGAAAACTTGCATCTTTATCTTTGCTTATCTTTTTTTGATATGGTTACCATTGTCTTGGTAATTTTGCACAATATCTACAAGTTGCATAGTGTTGTAGGTTATTTATTCTTGCAAGTTCTCAAATGTGGTTCATTTATATTCATAGATATTTTAAATGTGGATGTTAATTTTATGAGTGGTCTATTTTACTCATTTGTTTCATTAGTTTTGTTGTCATTATGAGGAAAATATATGGTGTTACCTGATATAGTTGTGTTGTGATACCTATACTTGTTGACTATATGATGCATTCATGTGAGACTTGGTGGAAATTTTAAGGAAAATACATTTAGTGGTGATCATGATGTTATGAAGGTTCCTTATAAATTTGGGGTTTTTCCACAACATATATTTTTATGCAGATGTGTTGTGGGTGTGTTGGATTGATTCCTTATTGTAGGTGGTGGTGTATCTTCTTGATTTGGAGATCATGATTTTACTTTTATCTCTAGGAGATCTAGCTTTCTAGTTGAATTCTTTCATTGGTTGGGCTCATGTATGATATTCATTTAGGAGATGGTTATCATGATGGCATAGATAGATTAATTATACAATTCAATTGGAAATTTTGATAGTGATGTTTCAGTTGTTTTCCATCCTTTGAGTTTGGTAAGCATGATTCTACTTTACTCTATGATAAATCATTAATGCTGAGTTAATTGATTGTATTTAGGTCATGAATGATATTCATTAGGAGATATTTTTCATGATGCCATGTGTAGCTTGGTATCAAAGTTTAGTGGGAGCTTTTGACAATGATTTGGTTTTATCATTTAGCGATGGACGATCTTTGGTAGAGGTTGTTGGTATCATAGAGGAGATCTTGGATCTTTTTATAAATATATAGTGAGTTCACTAACATATTGGGCTATATTAATAGGTGATGAATATCTTTATGTGATCTGGAGATGTTGATATCTCGGTACAATGGATGACTCTTCGAGCCTTTGATTGAGGTTTTGGTCTATGGTTTTCTATTTTAATAGGTGATCCTTATTTATAGGATGAATGTTGTTGTGTCATGGTGGAATATTGATTTCACATTAGATTGTTGGCATGTTAAATGAGATTTTAGGAGAAAATATGTTCATTTGGGATATATAATCTTCTCTTGAGGAGATATAGATCATGAGATGCAATGTCACTAGTTAGATACATATTGGAGCTTGGGAAATGATTTGGGATATCTAGTTGATGAGTGGTGTGATTATTTCTCTTGTGATCTTCTAGTTTTAGTGGTGTGAAATTGGATTTTTTTTGGCATGATATTATTGGTTGTATAACTATTTTAGATTTGGGTGAGGCTAGGAGACATCTTGTTCTTAAAAATAATGTGTTGAGAAGGTTACTCTTTGATGATGTTTTAGTAGGAAGAACAAGGATCTAACATCTTAGTTCAACATGAGTTTAGCATGAACCTATAGAGGAGATTATTCTTGGAGTGAGTCATGGTGGCTTGCATACCTTGAAGGAGCATTCTCATTCCCTACTCTTGGTTCTCTTAGAAATAAATCATCCAATAGGTATTCCCAACTTATTTTCAAATGCATTTTGTTATGTGTTCTCATGGGAATGAGACTTGAGCTATAGATTTTGAGTCTGGAGAGCTTATTTGAAGGTTGTTTAGAATTAGTTGTGATGCAGGAGCATCCACAATCATCAATAATCTTGTGTCAACCAAAAATATTTTCTTTCTTTGTTTTGTATTTTCAATAAGGACCAATGTGTGGGGAATTAATTATTTTAATTTCTAAATATAGTAATTTTCCCCTATGGTAATTTGTAATTGTAATTTTGGAGGTGGATTTACTTTGGTAAATGTTTCAAGGGAATCATGAAGGAATATTCTAGACTATGCATCTATTTCAAGGTGGGAACCACTCATCAATGTATGTCCTTGCATGTTGATATGTATGAGTTGCATGCTCATGCATGTTGGGGTGCCCAAGTTTGCATGTTGGTGTATGTTCTTTCATGGAGCTGTTAGAGTCATTGGAGAATAATGAAGCACACTGGATTGACCAAATTTGATTGGCCATAGTTTAGGTTCCCATATAAAGGTCATGTGAGCATTGAGTAATTTTTATTATTTTATGATTTATTCTCCAAATGGGGCATGGGTTTTCCAAGGAGTTGTTTTTCTTGTGGTTTTGGAAAACCATAGTGGTTTTTCTCATTCACAAGTATATATATTTAGGCCTTTTCATTTGGGAAGATAGCTTTCAAAGTTTTTACAGGTGAGATGGGGAGATGCTATCGGATTGAAGAGAGGGTTTGAAGACTTCATTGTTGCAAATTTCTATTTGCATAGAAGCCCATGTTTTAGAGAGCTAGTGAGCACCACATTTTGGAAGATAGTAGCTAGTGAAGTTCATATGAAGGGATTTTGAGAGCTTCAACAAAAGAAGGGTTGAAAGAGACCAAGAAGACATTTTTATTTTAGGTTTGGAGGTGTTTGGATAGCAACAAACAAACTTGAAGGTTGCAAGTTTATTGCAACAGTGATTTCCATTGAAGATTGTAGATTGAAGGAGCTAGAACCTTATGAAAGTTGGATTAAAGGAGACCATTTTTGTATTCATATTTGCTGTTGTAAATCATATTTATATCAGTTTTTTAATGGTTTTCATCAGCCCACATGGATACAAAACCAAGTATTTTTAGAAATTCTTTGTTGTTATGTAATTGAAGGATAATTTGAATGAGAAGCCAAGACATTTCTTGCAATTCTTTTTGTGTTATTTCAAGTATTTGTTGAGTTGAATTTTTGGATTGTTGTAGGTATGTGAATGAGGTTTGATTATCCCTTACATCAATTTTTTTATTCCTTTATCTTCTCATGGGAATTATTTTTTGAGATTATTTGAGGATTCTAAAGGATGTTTTGGGTTTATTTCCTTGGTTTCGAGAATAGATTGTTTGGATTGATCTTGCTTTGGTTTGAGTGTCTTACATCATACTTTATGGTTAAATGTTGATAATACTTTTTAGTTTTGGTTTTTGTGAAGGAGGTCATACTTGTTACAAATGGAGCACTTAGAGGTCTTTGTAGAAGGAAATAATGTTAAAATTGTGAAAAAAATGAGCCACGAGATCAAACAACGAACAAATACACCTTCCACGAAAGAGATCTACAAACAAAGAATTGCTATATTCCTCAACAAGAAAAATATATAGAAGAACCTCAAGAAACTTCTTGGAAAACAAAATTTCTCAAAGGTTAAGAGTTCAAGAGAAGAGAAGAGTAAATATTAGAGAGATAATATAATGAGGGTTGAGTGTTATATAGGAGAAACCTTAAATGGTAAAGGGATTCGATCAGGACAAGTTTCAACATCACAAGTGATGAGATAGAATGATCTAATAATAGCTCACTAGTTAGCATAGTAAATCACTCATAAGTTTAGCTTAAGTGCATGAGAATAAATTAGACTAATAATCAATATGATATTAATTAATTATCTAATTCATGATTACTCTAACACCCCCCCTTAAGATGAACTTAGGGAGTATCTAAAAAACTTTAAAAAGAGAATGCATGATGGGTTGCATCAAACAAGGCCTGGTGAGGTACCTATGTACAAAAAAGAGATCTCTCAAAAATGGAGAAAAGGAGAAAACCACAATGGGAGAAAACTCCTCTCCAAAAGAGAGAAAGGTGAATGAAGGATTGAAAAATCCTTCAAATCAAGGTGAAGGGATAAGAAGCCTCCAACCAAAATAATGTCCCAAAAAAGAGGAACATGTAGAACATCACTAAAGCACAAAGCTATAAAATACTTTCGAAAGATGACTGATATAGTGTTGAAATGAAGAAACTCCTTTGAAACAAATGATGATCAAGATCAAGATAAAAATAATTTGCATGAGTGCCCTCAATGACACTACTCGAATTAAATGGAAAATGAAGGAAAACATTTGGAAATAGAAGATACAAATGTCAAGATTAAGGAGACTATAATCTGCACGAGTGCCCTTAATGACACTACTTGAATCATATGGTAAATAAAGGAAAAACATATAAAAGTTTAAGACACATATGGTACATAAATCTACACGAGTGACCCCAATGACACTACTCAACATTCAAGATGCAAGTTGAAAATACAGGTACCAAAAATTCTAAAGAATATTGATCAAGAGAGAGCCAATAATCTGCATGAGTGTCCCCAACAATACTACTCAACATGCAAGATACAAGTTGAATATACAGGTGCCAATAGTCTTTGATCAAATGAAAATGGAAGGTCACCTCCATAAAATAGGAATGCAAGAGTGTCCATATGGTAAATGATCCATCTCACTAAAATGCATGTAACCAGTTTCTAATGTACGTTGCATATGAAAGTACATAGGAACAAGAACTAGATATGTAGATCACTCAAACCATGAAACCAAAGAAGCATTATCACAAATAGTAGAAACCCCCCATGATGTTGAAAAGGGAGAGCCATGACAGGTACATTAAAACTATGTGAAACCAAGAAGTGCATTAGGAGAAACAACCTGGAAATAAAAGGGTGTGTAAACTAAGGTACACATGCATGAGGCAAGGATCACATGGATTCACTACTTTTGTGGAAGTGATACTCACTTGACAAAGGAGTAATGGAAAATAAAGGTAAACATCAACCCCCATGACACTTTATATCATAGTGTGAATATAAAAGGAACAATAGGATGTGCACCATTCCCCAAAAATTTTACACCATAATGGCACTTTATCTTAATGTTTCTACATAATAAGGAGTGCATACAGTGGAATCCCATAATGTTAAAATAGGAAAAACTACTGGAAATACATATAGGATAGCCAAAAATGAGTCATCCTACACAAATGAAAAGTTTTTAGGAGCTAAGACATCCAAGTAATTCACCAGAGTGTGAAAACAAAACATGAATAAAATGTACCAAGAGAGAAATATAGAAAGGTTCATGGATGGTTGTGAAGAGCTCTAAAAGATGGTCCCAATGTCGTTGGAATCATGAAAAATGGAGAAACAACTCAAAAGTTATGAGCTCAGGACTAAAACAAAACCTTTGACTTCAATAGGTTGTATAATACACCAAAAGAAAAATCAAGGATGAGACCCACACCATTGGAAAGTTCGTGGAACCAAATTTTTGATGATATCTCATTTTCCAAAAAATGACATCGTATGCCCAAGTTATGGCCAAAAGAAAAAAACATCACCTTTAAGGCACAAAGAGGGGTCAAAGGGAGCTAAGTCAACATTAGTATGACTGACGTCATGCTAATGTCAACTTGACAACAATAGAATATTCCCTTGTCTATGAAAAAAAATATGCTACTAGTAAAAATTCCTATCGCCAAAATATTCCTTTTTGAAGATGTTGATATTTGCAAAAAATGTTGACTGCCCGAAAAATGTTGATTGCCGATTTTTTTTTTAAATGCTATTAATTTTATTTTTTAAATATTTATTGGGCATGCACCTAGCGCTAATAAGTATTGCACTTTTAATAAAATTTTAGTGCTATTAATAAGCACAAAACTATTGTTAAAGCACAACACTTATTTAAAATAAGCACTTTAATAATTAAAAAAAAAAAATTGTACAACAATCGTACAAGGGTCGTACTAGGGCCACTGTTAATTTTTTTTTTCCTCTGAGACTCTTGTAGCCAAATTGGAAAAATTTATAGTCAAACTTCATAGAATCATCCTCTTGACTCCAACAACGAGGTCCTTTTTGTGCCAAAATGCACCAAAATCACAGCTACCCTTCAGATCCAAAAAAAAAATCGCTTCAAACCCTTGCATATCTTACCTCAAGAGTCCAAATCAAGCCAAACAAAAGTTAAATTTGACTTTCTCGACAGCTCTAAGTCCAATGGTGAAGTCCTTTTGCACCAAAATGCACCTAAAATTTCCCACCTCCAAAATTTGCAAAAATACCAAAGGGGATTCCAAATCTGAAGCCTGTAATGCTTATTGAAGAAAAAACCTCAAATCAAGAAGGGTTTCATTAAATCCATGCTCTAATACCATGTTAGAATTGTGAAAAATGAGCCATGGGATCAAACAATGAATAAATACACCTTCAATGTAAGAGATCTACAAACAAAGAATTGCTATATTCCTCAACAAGAAAAAGCTATAGAAGAACCTCAAGAAACTTAAAGAAAAAAAAAGTCCTCAAAGGTTGAGAGTTCAAGAGAAGAGAAGAGTAAATCTCAGAGAGATAATACAATGAGGGTTGAGTACTATATAAGAGAAACTCTAAATGGTAAAGGGATTAGATCAAGAAAAGTGTCAACATCACATGCGATGAGACAAAATGATTTAATAATAGCTCACTAGTTAACATAGTAAATCACTCCTAAGTATAGCTTAAATGCATGAGATTAAATTAGACTAATAATCAATTAATGATTAATTAATTAGCTAAATCATGATTACTCTAACAAATACTACATGTTCTGATTTGTAGGTTCTCTCTTTGGTCATGTGTTTCTTCTTGAATATTCATGTTCACATGGAATTGAAGTTGAGGTTTGTGTTGAGCTATTATGGTCACTATGTTTGTGGTCATATGTTGTTTTTAAAACTTCATTATCTTTTAGTGACAATATGGAGGATCTTTGATCTCTTTCTCTTCTTGAGTGTGGACAACTTGGGAAAGCTGTGGATACTAGTAGTGAGAATTGTATTGAAACAATTTTGTTTGTAGGTTTTACATATCATTGTGGATGTTCCTTGGTACTACATGATATTGAGTACACCTTGCAATAATCATCAACTACCTTAGAGAAAAATCACCACCTTTATCTATTCTTAAAATCTTTACTTTATTATATGTTTATTTTTTAACAAGTGTTTAAAACTCCTTAAATATAAAAATACATCAAACTTATCTTTTAGAAAGTAAATCCATGAATATCTCTAGAATAACCATCAACAAAAGAAACACACTAGAGTGATAATTTTCAATCAAAGGCACACCCATAGGGGGTAAAAGCACAATAGTGTGTCACACTTTCGACAACCTAAATGGTTATGAGCGAACCATTTCCAACTAGCATATATTTAGTCGAGCGGCCTTCAATTGAAACCATGCGGCAATGACATGGCATTGACATGGAAACACATTTTCGATCAGCCATGTTTTGACTGAAACCTATCTGACCAAATACATATCGACCAAAACGATGAGTTATAAAATTAAAAAAAGAGGGCCCGACCATTTTTGCTTGTTTGGGTGGAAGTATTGTGGATGAGAGCATGTCGACTGAGCTAGGGTTTGAGAATTGATAAATAAAAATCAAACACCCCAAGTTCCATTTCTCTTCTCCTCCTCTTATATGAGATTTTTCTTCTATGGTCTTGGTGGGTTATGCATGGTAGTTTGAGGTTTACATGATTTTGTTTCAACCGAATTTTTTTTTGAGACAATTAGTAGTTTATTATAGGAACATAGTAGTAGCCATATGATTGTTTGTATTTTTTGTTAAACATTGTTTCAAAGTTTGAAAGGAAATGTGAAAGTTTTTTTTGGCAATAATATGTGAATGGCAGTGTGTATTTTGTTTTTGGCTTGAATAGTTGAATGTCAAACTATAAACTCATGAATGGCATTGATATTTTTAATAATTTTTTTACAATGTGAAACTATCACCACCAAGTGATAGTGCAATTTTTTTTTGGCTTGAATAGTTGAATGGAAAATTGTTTAAACCCTTGAATGGCAAACTGCAAATTTGAGGTTTTTAGTTTCAGGTGATATAGACTCTTGAATGGAAATGATATAGATGTCACATATTTGATACTAATCTAGCTAGGGTTCAAGCAGAAAAATTCAAACCCTTCATTAAATTCAAGTCATATGAGAAAATCATTAAATTTGTTAACATTTCAATATAAGTCGGCATTTCTATTTTATATGTGCTCCAGAAAACTCATCCTTATTAATTACAAATTCTTCTAGATTAACGTCATTAAATTCAAGTCATATGAGACAATCATTGGCATTTATGTTTTATATCTGTTCTAAAAAACTCATCCTTATTCATTACAAATTCTTCTAGATTAACATCATCTACTAAGGTCATTCTTGAGGTATGTATCTGCAAAATATACCATTAACAGGTAAGAATTAAGGTATTCTTACTTCAACATATCTCATAGCAATGCCACTATACTTGTGAAGTGAAGAATTGATCATTGTCAGATATTCTTTTGTTTTTTTAGCTCTTGAAATAACTTCTTTCAAATATACTTAGCATCTAGCTCTTTCTTGCAAGGTTCCTAACACATTCATGACTATCCAATTAAATAATCCTCATGGTTATTTTGGCTGTCATGTTGACCTCCATTGCTTGATACTCTTGTTATAAGGTTATCTTCATACAACCCTGTTCCTTTCATCATATAAAAACATCATTAGGATTGGACTAGATCATACTAATTAGAATGTATTTCTAAATATCACCGTCCCTTTGCTCATGGCCTTATCTTCATATTTTCCTTAGATTTCATTCTATTGTGCTATAACCACATGCATCTGTATCCATTGTCTTGAAAATCTCTCTCATATCAACAATCTCTTCCCTAAAATCCAATGGACTTGTGGAGGTCTAAGAACAACTGTTGAAATCTACTCGCTCAATACCATTGTGGCAAATTGATAAACAACAAAAATTACAAACAATGAGTATCCAAAAAGTGGAAATACATGATAAGCAAAACATATGGAAAATAAAGAACTATCAAAAGCTTTATGATTATTGGTCATCATGAATAAACTCGGTGATGCCTAAAATATTATTTGTCAAGTCAACATAAGCCATATCCACAAGGTGCTCCTCATGAATAAGATATTTGTAGAGCTAATATTATTGACATATCTTACAGCTGGCAAAGAGAATATCCGTAAAATTGCATTCTTGTTCTTATTGCATGATCACTATCATTGAATTCTCATGATGGTTATTCATATAAAAGTCATAAACTTCCTTCATAGCTCATCTCCTTGAGCTCTCTATCCTGATGATGGATCACAGAGTGTGATCCGAAACGTTATCCAAAAAAGCTTACACAATCTAATCCAGAAAGATGCTTCTCTGGTTCCTTCATAGCTATTTAACTGATGTTTTCCTATGCTACTTCTACAGAAATATCACTTTTATTAGGCCCCTTTGCAATGTTTACAATCCATACCACTATGCTCTATAAATCTCAAAATGCTTAAGAAGGTTAATATGACTGTCAAACCTCATTGTGACTTTCATAATGACAATAAAGGACTGACATTCACAAAAATCTCTTTCTATAGACCTACAACTTCTATCTTCAGGTTGCCTTGTAACTTGGATTCCTAACATTACACACAACTGCCTAAATCATGATTATCAGTCCTCAACATTTTCATCAATAACATTAACTATCATTGTAACCCTAATTAAATCAAGTAACCCTTACCTAACCTAACTCTAAATAAATAGTTCCCTAATCTTAATCTTACATGTGTGTATGTGTCTACATATGTATATGTATATGTATGTATGTATGCATGTGTACATGTATGTATACATTTGTGTATGTGTGGATGCATGTATGTACATATGTGTATGTATGTATAAATATATGTATGTATATGTACATATTATACGTACATACATACACATATACATATATACATATGCCATACATGCACACATATATGCATACATACATATATACACATATGTATACATACACATACAAACATACACATATGTATGTACATACATATATACATACAGACATGTACATGTAAACATATATACATATGTATATACACATGTTTTAGTTTTGAAACTTGATAAATTTGTAATTTAAATTTATATGTTTTAGTTTTGAAATTTGATAAATTTGTTTAACATCATATATAGTTTTTTAATGATATGTAGATCTCTTTATTTATATACATATATATGGTTGATGATTAGGGATCTCACCATTCTCCTCAGTCTAAGCAACATACTCAAGCTAGATCAAATTTATATGAGGAGAGTATTGGTAGATTAGAAAATGCACTAAGATGTTTAGATCAAATCATTCACAACTCTCCTAATTTGACTAATAGAGATAGATTAGTCAATATTAGAGATGAGATTTTACGAATGATTGAGACAATTCAATCATTCAATCCTTATGATGATATAAGCACTGAGCAGTTTTATTCGTCTCGTGTGAGGAGTGTTATTAATACACATAAATGGAGAGATGTTATCAAATTAGTTTCACAAGAAAATGTGTTGACCATGTTCCCTTTTTATAGAGGAAAAAATATAATTAGAAGATATATGGTGATGAGGTGTGTAGATGAGCTTGTTGCTCCATTCATATATCCTAGATGGTTGGCAGCTTATCATGGATGGCCTCATGATGATGAGTTGTCACTATATTTTGTCAAGCAGTTATATGCAGAGTTTCATTTACAAATAGATGTGGACTACACATCTTATCCTGAGCATGTTGGATAGGGTAAAGGAAGGTTTTCTGAAAAACATGAGTATAGATGTCAAGATTTTCCACCACCCATGAACAAGAGGGAATTATTCAGTCCAAACCTTTTGGTTCTACCAAAACGTTTGGAATTAGCAACAACAGGGGAATCAACATGCTCCACTAGATCCCATATTTTTGATAGTATTGTCACTATTACCACATAAATCGATCAGATGTCATCTGATCACGTTGGTAGATACTTATTACTGTCACAGATTAGCCTTCTTGCCATTGAGGCTACATCTACATCTTATGATCCATTTATTTGTACTGATCTACCAACTCCATTAGGTGTTGCCCATATGAGTGACATGACTCTATGTAATGTGTGTAAAGTCTCCATTTTGGATTTACTAGTAGCTTACCAAGTCATTAGTGAGGACCATGGGATCCCTCTTGATCATGTACAAGCCTTTATTAGACAACGATATCTTGCTACACATATGAGCCACGGGGTGGCAACTTCATAGGATATTCCACACCATCCTATAGGCTCCCATGTGCAACATATTTCTATTGATCCTATAGCTTGTCCAGGTCCTCAACATGTTCCAAATCATGCTAAGGTTATTGGGGCACCTAATCTTGCTCTTGTCAGATATAGTCAACTTCTTTTTGGCACTAATATTGTACCAACTACAAATCCCCCTGTGGTGTCTTTGCATTCTTGTGATATCAGTAGGATTGGTAGAGCCATCAATGATGCATAACATGTACTTGAATAATTTATATATATATATATTGCATTCTAAAAATTTGCATACATATTTTATTTTAAATAAAATTTATTTTAAAGTAGTTCTTTAACTCCTAATTGAAATCGTGTATTTGAAAATTTTCAACAGTATGATGATTTTTTAGAGTTTGGAAATTTGGAGCATGATGGCAATCCCATGCATATAGCTAAGGTACATTTAAATAATAAAAATTTAAATTACTTGATGTAAATTTGAACACATTGATATTTTACATTGTAAGTTTTAGATAATTTTACATATATGTACACACACATATATTAGATTAAATTACATGTGTACTTGAAGTTGGCAAGGGCTTGGGACGGGGCACAAGATAGGGATCTAGACAACTTGGATCAAGAGAGGGATCAAGACAATCGAGATCAAGACATGGATCAGGGCAGGGATCAGATGATTCTATTCATACTAGATATCCCTCTCTTTGAGTTGTTTTACATGTTTTACTGTTTTACGGTTTGAACTCTTATTATGTTGGAGACACTTTTTATAATTTACATCACATTACATACATTTATGTATTATGGTATACACTTGTTATGATTTACATCACATTCATACATTATTATGGTTTGAACAAGTTTTTTATACACATTATTATGGTTTGAACACTTGTTATGATTTACATCGTGCATTATTATGGTTTTATTTATTTATCAAGTTTGTACCTTTTTTTTTTCCTTAAAAATGTTCTTGATCAAAATTAGTGTTACACATTAATTTTTTATTTAAAGTCAATCTTGATTAATGTTGAAATCATCCTTTGATTAATTGTAAGCATTGCACCTTAGAAATAAAAATGTTCAACTAGAATGGTTGTTCTTTGTAAATTTAAAAAGATGCATGTAAAATTAATTATAGAAATGAATTTATCTTTAAATAGGTCAAAAAATAGAAATAATTTGAATGTAAATATGTAAGTTCTAGGAAAATTCCTAAGAGATTCAATGTTATTTAAGTGGAGTTGAACAAATGAAATCAAAGATTCTTGAACTTAAGTATTCTATGGAACAAATTTGTAATTGGAAATAGATGATAAGGAATTTAGGAAAATTGAATTTTTAAAGTCATTAGGTTTTGTATCGCATATGAATTTACATGTGCTAGAGCAAAGAAAGAGAGATTCAATGGGCTAATAAGTGGAGTTAAACAAATGAAATCAAAAATTCTTGAACTTAAGAATTTCATGGAACAAATGCAATTGGAAATAGATGATAAGGAATTTAAAGGAAAAAATTTCATTTTTAAAGTCACTCTAGGGTTTAAATGTATTGCATATGATACAACTATAAGTGGATTTGAACAAATGAAATCAAAGATTCTTGAACTTAAGAATTCCATATAATCTAATACACATGAATTTACATGTGCAAGCAAATAAAATGATATAGATGATGCTATTTAAGTGGATTTGAATGTAAATGAAATCAAAGATTCTTGAACTTAAGAATTTCATGGAACATAAAAATGCAATTGGAAATAGATGATAAGGAATTCTTAGCTAAATATTCATTTTTAAATTCACTCTAGGTTAAATGTTTAAATTGCATATATGATACTATAAGTGGAGAACTGAACAAATGAAATCAAAGATTCTTGAACTTAAGAATTCCATATAATCTAATACACATGAATTTGATTGTGCATGCAAATAAAGTGATCTAGATGATGAACTATAAGTGGAGTTGAATGTAAATGAAAAAAATCTATTATTGAACTTAAGAATTCCATATAATCTAATGTAAGGAAAATTAGATGCGAAAACAACTCTCCTAACGTCAAAACCTCAGGGAAGAATGCAGAGACACTTTTAAATTTTACAATTACAATTCAATTAAGATGCACTTTGAAATAAATAGCAGAAACAGAGAATTAGACAAACACAGATGAACACCATATTTACGTGGGAAAACCCTTACGGGAGAAAAAACCACCACACCAAGAGAAGTCACTTTGTATTACAGTAACAAATAATTACATACAGAGTTTTGACTTATCTTTCTGATGCCAAATTTCAACAGCTTTCACAATGATCAATCTTGTATAGAGACCTTCAAGTTACAATCTTTACAGAATAGAAATCACTCTGATACAATTCGAACTGTTCACACAACTGTTCTTCAAACCAACCGAACCATAGAGCATCTGCAACTTCAAACTATATTCATGTCGTTCCCTGTCTATCAAACTTCCTTAGAGAATTTCCTCAACGGACTGTCTTCCAACGATTCCCATTCGACTTCTCTAATTGGTCCACGCGACACCACATAGGATGGTCTTCACTCAGTCAAAAAACTTCAGTCTATGTTGGCATGTCGATGAGACACAAGAAGTGTCTCCCCGATGCCCAAAGGCTTCACCATCGATGTCGCCAAGAGTCATCATAATCGCCAAGATGTTACATCGAGTCCAGAGAGCTATCGCTCAGGTTTCACCATGTCACCAAGACATATCGCTTTCGCTGAGACATCCCATCAAGCCTTCATGTTATTCTGAAGCATCCAATAGTCGATAAGACTTATCGCTATCGCTAGGAGGTTACATCGATGTTCAACAGTTCCTCCAAAGTATTGTAACGCCCCGCCGCGCAAACCCCAAAGGAACTAATAAAGACGCAACAATTTTTTTTTTAAAGGAACATAATAAAGGTACTAAGTATTCCAACATTACAATGTTCAAAGTTGCACAACTAAATCCCTTGGGGTACATGAGGTGACATTACTAAACTAACCCATAACAACGATAATAGATTAAATAACCAATAACGTAAATCCATTCATACTCATACCAACATTTAAAACATCCATTAACAATAACCACCTTAATAAAAGTAATCCATATTAAACCATACATGCAAAACACAAATGAATTAATCATAAAGATAATAAATATATATATTTCGACAGATACAACATAACATAAACAATAATTACAAATGGTAGTTCACGAATGATTACATGACCTGAATATACATTACATCAATATGATAGTACAACATAATGAACATATAAATAAATTACATCAAAGCCTTCCCAACATATGTGGGAGTCGATACATCAATAATTGAAATACATCAATAGTACAAATGCACATATGGAGCATAAGAACATTGGATCAACAACATCTGCCAAAATCCTGCAATGAAAGACACAACCGCATCCAAAGGGAACCCAGCGGGGTGCAAAGAACGTTCCACCCAACCACCCCCATGCTGGGAGTTAACAAGGAAGGATCCCCGACCAAGCATGTCTAACAGTGACACAAAACTAACTCCAATCAAGATAACATAATAACACTAGACCACACAAAAAACTCAACAACGATAAATCACCAAAAGACATAACAATAGACCACTCTGAAACATAACAATATATCACTTTCCAAATATTACAACTTTAAGTCATGAAACACTACATCAATAAATCTCAAGTCATAACATCAAAGACTACTTCCAGAGGACTTCAATAAAACAACACAAATGGAATGTTAGAGGAGAGTGTCATCGCATGGCTTAACATGGATTATCCAGACATCCTATCACAAGGTGCCACCTCCATCTATACATGGATTATTCTGACAACCTAGTTCAAGGTGTCGCCTCCATCTATGGTTCTCCTGACAGCCTATCTCAAGGCGCCGCTCCATAGGGTTACTCATGCAAAATCGTTAACCTTTCACGAAGACAAGGCAACGACCTTGCCAACCACAACCTTCTCAATCCCCTTTAGTTTGTGATAGCACTAACAAGTAGACGAGGCATCACAATTATCTTATTAATGTTTAATCCCCACCCATGATTTATTACTTAAGTTATCACTGATTACTCTAACTCTACGTGGATTACCCTGACAACCCCTTTGTGCGTCGGCCCCCACTTAGAGCCACTCTCTCTAAACACTCAACACAAAAATATCCAACACAACAAGATTATACCAACAAGAATTACTGAACCAACAATTGGATCATCCGCGAGGCATAACCATCTTGCCCAAAATCATATGTATAACATTCACAAACGGTACAAACCAAGTGTACATTAACATCACCACCAAAACCAAAACATAAGAACAATCATCAAATTACAAGATCGAATATAAATCACAGTATCCCCACCTCTGGAAGTTCTAAACAACAACTTAAATTCCTATAACAAGATAAACTAACATTGGGGTTTCTCGCAAGACATAAACCCAAATACAAGAAAACCACAAATAAATTAAACGAATAATCTCGAGAGAAAACAATTACATAAACAATACCATAAAACTCTTTTTAAATAAACAACAAATTTCACCAATAAAATAAATCCATTGCTTGATAAGATTCGATTCAATTCAAAGCACATAATTTATTTATAGTTTGCACAACTACACTATAACATTGCAATTTTCTCAAAGCTATTATTTTTACTTCATAAACACAGCATATGACTTTATATATATATATATATATATATATATATATATATATATATATATATATATATATATATATATATATATATATATATATATGCTGCTCTTATCTCTCTCTCTTATTTTATCGCGTATATACATATATATATATAATAACCTATAAATTAAAATCATTTTATAAAAATATATTATTAAAATTTATAAAGAATATCATTCTAAAATATTATATATATATGCCTTATAATTATAATTATAAATCAAATTCGAGATAGGGAATTAGTTGATTAAAAAATCAAATTTAAAACAAACTTAAAACAAACAAATTTAATTTATTTATTTATTTTTAATAAAAAGAAACCTGTTAAAAAAAATTATCGCCCCCACTGCCTGTGGTACTGTGTACCACAGAGTGGCAGGGCCGCAGCCCCACTCGGCTGTGTACATCAGCTCTCGGCTGCTGTGCGCAGCCGGGTGTGGCTGTGTGCGCCGGCACCGAGGGCCGGGGGTGGTACAACACCCGCCGACTACTCCGCCCCCTCCCCCCCCACAAAATTTAATATTTAATAATTTTTATTTATTATTATTATTTTTTAAACAACTTTCTTTTATTTAATTTTTTTTATATGATATTCTTTTCAAAGGAAAATGCAGGTACGACCTACAATTTATAAGAATATTGTTTAATATATACATATATAAACAAGAGACGTAGTTGCGTCATGTTCTTGCCGATTGTTAAATTGTTAGTAGGTAGTGGGGAGAGTTAGAAGGAATAGAGACATATGGAAGCCTAATTTAGATAGAATTATTGATATTTTGGATTTTAATACATGTGAAATTTTGAGAAAATAAATGAATTGATGTATAAGTCAATGATTAATGTGGACATCATCTAAATATAGTAAAATGTATTAAGAATGTCTAATTTTTTTTAAAATTGAATATATAAATGTAGTAAACTTTTGAATGCAATGTTATGAAACATATATAATTGAGATAATTTATTGAATAAGTACAAATGAAATAAGTTGACATAGTAAGCTTAGGAAATAAATATTTTGAAACTTGACACAATAGAAATATTTAGTGAAATTGCATTAATAAGGATGTAGTCTGATTAGAAATATAAATATATATTTATAGAGTTTGCATTTAGTCATAGGGATCGTAGAAAATGAAACTGTAAAGAAAGAAATATCCTTGTAGTATTTGACATGTAGTATTGTAAATAAATATTCTAGGAAACTTTTATAGATGGTGTGCAGCCTGAAGAAGTGCTATAGTGTCCCCTTTTGAAGCTAATCTCTTGCCTGCAAATAGTAATTGCGGATATTAGGAAGTGATTATTGTTATATAGCACAATATTGACTTAATAGTGACATGCATAGAGCTAAATATTAAAGGAAAATAATTTAAATACCTTTAATGATTTTGTTGGCTATTCTTGAAGATGGCTGGCATTGATGATGATGTTGTTATGGTTCAACGTGAAGCTCCCCCTTGCTGAGAAATCCCGTAACATGAAGATGATGTTTGATTTGTCGTCAATGTAGTCTTCATAGGTGGTGTTGTGCAATTCAGGTAGTAACATTTGCACAATGGATTTATCGGCAAAGCAATGTATTATTTGTTTTTTTTTAGGTATAAGAATTTATTTTAGAAAAGGGGAGAATATATAGTTCACGTCATCATTACATCTAGCACAAAAGGAAAGTTGGTCTTCTAGTGTTCCATAATTTTCAAACTTGAAGTTGCAGTTGGCACAAAATGCATGGAAGGGGTTGGACAAGGGGTTTGCAACTTTTAAAATTACCTATATCTGAAACATATATGGAAATAATATTGTTATGTAGGGGAGAAAATTTAATAATATTTTTTGGAAATAACAAATTTGAATTGATTACCCGAAATGTTGATTGGACAACTTTTTGTAGCCTTTCCATTGTTCTTTTGTTGTTTAGTTTGCAAATATATGTTGCTTTGACGGTTATGAATTTGTTCTCTGGCTCTTTCTGTCTTACAATATTTTTGAATAACATTGGTGGAAACTTGTATTCTCGCACCAAGTTTTCCATTTCTAAGAACTGTTGTGTGAAACTATCATGTAACTGTAACTGTTTGTTAAATGTGAGTAAATTAGATTTAATATATGAATTGTAATGGTAGAAAGAAGAAAGCAATGAATTTAAAGTTTTGGAGAAGAAGTGTATGAAGCATCTATGTACCTATGCTTTGTCCATGTCTGAATGACCATCTTTGATGTCAAGTAGAAAATGTGACGTTGTTCTTCTTGTAGAGATAACTATTGCAGCAACTATTCCAATTGGATAGTTATTTGTTGTTGTAAGTAACTGTTGAATTGTCATGTTTGGTATGAACTGATATTCTTCACATAGGCAGGGTATGACCTCAACTATGCTTGTTTCTTGCAAAATGATAAGGCAGTCGCAGTCACCACGATCATAATCTGTTTTGTGTGCAAGTTGGAAATTTGACATACGTATTGCTGAGCCAGGAATGATTTTGTCTTCATGTTGTTTGATAAGATGGCCAGTAGCATTTAAAGTAATTGTCATTTCAGCTTTATCATCTGTCAAATTTGCACGGAGCAATTCGCGTGATTGGTTGGCTTTATTGAGGTTGGATTTGTACACTACAATTACGTCACCTTCAAAAGTGTTTCCAACTTTTCGTGCATTTATATCCTCAATGGATATGGAATGGGGGCTTCCAATTTTTGATCTATACAAAATATAATAGAAAAGCTTGAGCATTCGAAAAGTGAATTAGCACAATGGAAATTTAATTTTGTGTGTTGACTACCTTTTCGGTGTTTCTAGTTGTGTTGTTGCTTCTTTATTGCTTGTCCTCTTGCTACTTTCCATTGTTTTCCTGCAATAATAATCCTTGGTGTTGGATTGTATACAATGAAATTGTAGTAATTTATGTTAAATATCAGCTAAGATAGTATGTTTGAACAATTAGAGAAGTAATTGTTTTTCGCTGCAAAGACAAAAAAGTTATTTGGTTTTTGTAAAGATGCATTAGTATATTTGTTAAACATGATGAAATAAGCATACAATTTTGAAACAATAATTTGGGTTAAGATAGGTAGCATATTAGAAATAATCATAGTAATGTAGTAATCTTGTAGAAGAGGACCAATATTTTCATATGGTTAGTCAGAATTTGAAGTATTGTAATTCCCAAATGTCATTACAATATATTTGGATTTATAATTATTGAGAATTACTATTCTTATTTTGTTGTGTTCTAATTGCAGAGAAATATTTAAATATTTGTAGTGATTAAAACTATTTGCATAAATCTAAGTTGGAAAAGAGTTAAACATAAATGCATAATTTGTCTAAAAAGTATAGTGCAAGTGGACTTTATATAAGAGTAATTTTTTTTTATTTAAATGATATTTGGTCTATATTTTTTTGGAAGGAAAACATTGCATTTAAAAACTAAGAAATAGACAACAATATTTTACATTCATTTGCATTCTTAATATTTTAACACATGCATATATAAGGAAGTGTAAACATAAGAAAATAGAAAATTACTAAAATCAAATTAGAAAACTATCTATACAAATAATTCTGTTAAAGTCAATTTTTGTTTTAGAATTGTAATATGAAATAGAAAGTGATTTTAGTCGAATTATACAGATTTCCAAAGTTGTGAAAATTATATGCATTTTTGCATGTCTCTAGAAATTGAAACTCTAAAAAAAGGAGAGCATGGTTGGGAAATTGTGCATAATTTTTGCATTAGATTCCATCAACAACTTTATGCTTTTCTCCATATGTTGTAGTGTAGTCTTTATTTTTTGCACTTCCATTGCAGTGTGTGAGTAGATCTCATAGTGGTTGAGTTGTTCTATGGCAATGGAATTAGCAAGTTCCTTAGTGAGACAACAACATCCATTGCGAATGTTCTTGTTTATGTTCTTAGTATCCATGTCGGGATGCCAAAGGACATGTTGAAGACTTGATTTGTATTCAGTTGTGTTCATCTCATTGGAAATGGTAGCATATTCAAACAACATTGGAGATTTCTTGACAAAACTCTCAACAATTGTTGCATCATCTACAAAAATAGTGGGCGAGGAAATTAATTAGTAAGAAATAATATAAGAAATAATAACACTAAATCTCCATATCAAATGACATAATCTATTGTTTCGTACTATTACAATTTAGAACTGCTATAATAGGGAATTGATATCTAAACTTGGTGTTAAGAATCATACCCTTCACATGGTTCATGTACAAATAGTCATAATTTGTGGCTATCAAGTTGTCAACTTTTGCATTTGCCACTTGATATGTACCACCATTCTCCTGCTTGTCTTCAATAGCAGTAGTGTAATGCAAATTTGGAAAGTATTTGTAGATTACTTCGTCCAATAAATTCTACTAGTGTTAGTCACGTGACTAAAATTTTTAGTCATATGACTAAAAGTTTTAGTCATGTAGTCATTTATTTTCCAAATTCTACTAGTGTTAGCAGTAATATCAGTAGGCACATTTCAACAAATAGGACAATAGATGGGAATAACATATTATTGTAATAGAAAGGAGCATCCATTGTTTGCTAAGGTAGACTATACAGTATATAAAAGTTTTGGTATGGAGAAACCATGTATAGGTAGTTTGTGTTTGGTCCAGATTGTGTTCTAGAATCAATGGAACTGTGTCTATGATATCCTGTAGAAGATTTATCATAGCATATTAAGTAGTGTTTTATTCAAAAAGGAAATATTCAATTAAAGATAAATAACATCTGATAGTGTTATTTTGGCACAAGATACATCCTACATAGTTATTAAGCAATAAAATAAAATCATTTGCTCAATGCAATCTAAATGTTTGAAAAGAGACATATAGGTACAAAAAAAAGAGATAAGCCTTTTTTTACAAGCATGCTTGAGTTGTTTTACTAGGAGAAAATTGTGCATTGTAAGCTTCTTCTACAAGCATGCTTGAGTTGTTTTACTAGGAACAAATCCTGTATTGAGAGAAGCTTGTTCTTATCCTGATTCTAGTCTAGACATTGCTTTTTTAATTTCTCAAAGCATTAAGCAATATAAAGAAGCTCCCCTTTTCCAGAGTCATGCATTAACAATCTTTCGACATATTTGGGAGGTTTTTTATGTGGCCTATCGTCAATCCATGATATAAATATCCATTGGAACTTTTGCTCGCACTTAATCTCACAAGGGTAACAACTTAAAAATGGGAAAAATGTAAAATATGATGAACTAGGTATGACTAAAATTACAAGACACAATTTGTACTAGTAATTATAGTCAAAGCACCTGTCATTGACACCGAGGATAACCCAATAAAAAGAAATGGCAACACTCAGTAGATGATAGTGCCAATGTAGTGTTGGAGTAAATGGTAACTACAAAGCAGTTCGAGTAAATGGTCACCTGAAGCTATGTACGAAGAAGTTTTGGCTCTTTCTGGCCCTAGATGCATGTGAAAGAAATCCGAAAAGCAAACTTCAAAAATGAATCCCCCAGATCCTCTCTTGCATTGATAACAAATTTTTTTGAATCTCGTCATCAAAGAACAAGGATTTTTCACTAGTTAGTTCTTCTAACATAGAATTTAATGGTAGAATCCAATACATTTTACAACAATCAAGAAGATTGACAATTCTTCTAAATAAAGTAGCTTACAAAATTATGTTGTCACTTTATGATACTTGTTCAATAACCCATTAGTTTCAAATCTACTTTTACGAAGCTTTATTTGTTGGAAGCTGAGAATTGGGGTCATTATACCAACCATCACTAGAAATAAATGTATAATCTTAGATGGATATTTTGAAGCCTTGTTAAGAGGAGGGCCTATTTACGTATAAGTAACATTGCCAAGCCATATTCTAAGAAAACTATGCATTTTAGCAAAAGAGAAAAATAATGAAAAGATAGCTACAAGTCGAGTGGGACCACTTTGTTATTTTATCTTAATGCAACTCATTGACCAACCAGTGTAGGCTTAACAATAGCCTATACATACTACTCTTTAAATATGAATGCAAAGTCTTGTAGACTTACCTATTTATTGAAAGAGCACAGACTTATAATCTGTATATTGTATGCCTTCAACCCTTTGAATCTTAACTGCTCCTCCAAACTTGTAAACCTATAAAGTTTCATCAAAATTATTGCATTAGCAAACATCTCACATTAGAAATCGAACAAAATAAGACAATACAAACTTAAACTATTAGTAGAGACAAAGGAATAAGCCCTTACCAATGAAGATATTAGCACCAGTTGATTGCCTAGTTCTTGTGTACAATCCAGAAGTTATTGTCTACAATCCACAAGCTCTTGGCATGAGCAGTCATCTACCAAAGTTCATTTTGTGAAAAATAGCAAACGTATAACAAGGTCAACATAGTATTAGTGTAAAACTGATAGATACCTATCTATCAACAAAGAAATGATTTATAATACGTCTGTCCTATGTTTGGACAGCTTTCAAGCGTAACTGCTCCACTGAATTGCTCAAACTATAAATTATGAAAATAAATCTTTGATTCAGCAAGATAATTAGAACAAGCTACATAGAAAGACAAATATAATAATATTTGACACATCCTTACCTGATATGTTGTACAATTTGTTCCACTTGTTATATTTTTTCTATTTCACTGTAACCAGTAATTTGCTGTGTGATTTTCTGCAAGAAATCAAACATATGTTTAGTTTCCTAGAATATTTATTTAACTAGCCCATACTGTTTATCCATCTAACTGTTCCTCCAATGTTATTTGTATAAATTGCCTTTATTTATTCATTTCTCAAAAATATGACTTAATCTATTTTGAATATGTTTTCCATTGGAAAATTCTCTTAGCTGTCGAAAGCTTGTCAAGAGGAAAAACATAAATATAAATAAATTAATTGCAATCTTTGTTCTAAAACATTGTATACTCAACCACCTGTCAAGTCTTACACCCTAAAAAAAGATTGGATATGTTTTTAACAAATAGAGGTATCTATCTATAGTTGGAAATAACGCTAAGTGCCCCTAACACTTGCCAATATGTATGTTATATTTTGCTCCACTTGGAAAAATTAAAAATTGTAAAAGCTTGCAGTCACAAAGCAGTTGAAAAAGAAAAAAATGTTTCATCAACAATTGCGTAGATGTGTATTCAGTATCACAAGAGCAGTCAAATGAAAGAACTGGATGTATAGACATCCATATTTAACTGTGACGCGCATTTATAAAAGAGCAGTAATTAAAATCAAGCGATAGATCTTGGGTGAAAGCTGATGTTAGGCGTGGACTATAGTGACAACCCTTTTCAGAAAAATGTGAAAAATTTGCATTATGTAACGATGATCTGTTAAAATGGCAGAAAGTTCACTATAGGTTAGATGATGATTTGAATGGATGCATGGCTAGAGGTCAGTTGTGGGCAGATAATAATTGCTTACCACTCCTAACAAGAATGTTTGGGTTTTTGATATTTTTCAGCTCTTTGGGGTGTTTAATTTTCAGCTCTTTGTTCTTTCAGTTGTAGCTCACTTAGGAATCAATTCAAGTAGATTTAAATTATGGTTCCATAATAACAGTTTCAAAATGTAGGATTGATGCAATTTTACTTTAATGGGGATGAAATAACAATCCTACTTTGGACTTAAGTTCGGTGGCAAAGCTGTCAAAGTGGTTGTGGTTGTTCTCTTTTGTAGGTAATTGAACTACAATGTTAGGGTATAACCTCCTTTCCATAATTCCTCTATCGTGGCTAAAGTATTGCTATAGATTGGGCTTGGAATGTGAATTTTTTTCTCTGGTACCTATCTGGGTATCTTGACTATTGTGCGTAGATGAAATTCTAAGTCCTTTTTAATGTTGCCATGGAGTTAGAGTGTTGAGTTTTTTTCTGTATGAGGGTATTATTCTTGATAAGACTTAGTATTTTGTCCAGATGAATTGTGGGGAAATTTTGTCTACCATGAGGCTCAATTACATAGACAGCAAGTATGGAGAGTTAACAAACTTAGTTATAATGAAGGACCGTGTTAGTGGACAGCCTCGTGGATTTGGATTTGTGAAAGAGGCAGGGATGATCGGGCTGTTGCTATAGAGCTTCTTGAAAGAATTGCCTTTTCAGAGGTAGGGAAAATTTGAAGGACACTTTGTGAAGCTTCTTCAATATTGATTTCTTAGTTTCTCAAATTTGGTGAAAATCTAAAAATCTCTCTCTAATTTCTTTTAGAGTCTGTTTGTTATAAAAATAAAAAAGATGGGTTCTCAAAAAGTATTGTTCTAAAAAAATGGAGAGGAAAATTCTATATTATATGTAAAATACTTTTGAAAAAAATAACTAAAATGTTAAATATCAGGCTTTCCTTTGATTGCAGCTTTTGTTATACCGGTAGTAGTCTATAACTCATTATTTGTGCATAGGTCTAAAAAAGTTACATCTAATATCTTTATTATTGTGGATCAATGCTTTATTGACTTACTGATTATTGTTTGTTTCTGTCTTAATACAAAAACATAGTCAACTTAGATTTAAAATGGACAATGGTGAATACTAATACTAGCAATACAAAGATGTAGGGAATGAAAACATAAGCTCTTTACGCATAGCAGATATTCTTAAATAGAAATACTTATAAAGGATACTTAAAACTATCACAATAAACAAAATAGGATGATAGAATGCACCTCTTCTAACAATGTTTTGACTTGTTCAACTACTGCAACTGACAACACAAATGATTCGACTTGCTCAAGCACTGCAACTCACCCTGCTTTCTGCTCACTCACAACCCCTTTTTTGCAATTTTCACCTGTTTAAAAAGCCTTCTTAATGTCTAGAAAAATGTACACCAGTGCTTTCAAAATTAGGTAGAAGAGTAAACACCTTCTACAGTCAGCAGTCAGAATGCTCTTCAGTGCTTTCAGAATGGCACATTTAGTGTTTCATCCCATTTTTGCAGTTTACGAGCTGTCCAAATTGTACTCTTGAATTATTGTCTGAAGAAACTGTAATATTTATTTCATATTGATATTATTGTCTAACAAAAACTATAATATTTATTTCATTCCATCAATATGAGATAAGATTTTGCTGGATTTATCTACATAGTCAAAGATTTTATGGCCTCCATGTCTTTTCTTATGCAAATTTTGACTACACTTACTTTCTTTTTGTCTCCCACTTAATGCGAAAATAAATGCTTGTACTCTAATTTATTTATTGAGCATTGACAAAATTGGCAACAGATGAAATGAAGTGTTGAAATTCGAAGCATTATATTTAATGAGTAGATCAATCTAACTTTAACATTTATTCTTCATAGTCAATTCGGAGGATGTCACCATAATATGTAAATTCAGTAGAAAAATTTAACTATTTACATTTATTGCTAATAGTAAATTGGCCTATAAGGTTTTTATAGCATAGAAAACACCAACTTTTTTTATTATTTATTAAGTTTTCATAAGCTTTTACAAAATTTCCACATATAAATGTTAGGTTATTATGATGTCAATGAATAGTCAATCGGTCATTCATGTAATTAGTAGGCTTTAAATTTTTTGTAAAATTAAAACTCTCATTTTGAGCAGTGACTGTTCACAAAACCAACCAATAGGAAAAAAGATAAAAGCATATTTTACTTTCTTGAAAACCAAACAATTTAATATAGACTATATAGATTTAGTGGTCAACTTTTAAATTCTAGTTTTTCATTGGTGGGACTGTCAATGTCAGGCAAAAAAAATTGGATTGAATGGATGCATAAGTTTTCTGCCTGCGGCAGGAACTAATAAATATATAGATTTTAATCTATTATGAAAAGATTTGAAAAGTTAAATATAATTTAATTTCTTTCACCAATATCAGAATATTGAGAACTTACACAAACCCAAAATTTACAAAATAGAATATATATATATATATATATATATATATTACCATAAATTATAATCAAGTAAAAAGGACAACCTGCTTTATATCAATCACAAATTTAATTCGGGCATGCAATTTCAACCCACTAATAAAGAATGAATTTCATTTTCTCAACCAAATTGTATTAACAAACTACAAAAGATTTAGTTATAGTTTTCAACAAAAAAATTCAAGAATTTAACACAACAAAACAAAACCCTCTCTCAAACAAAAATATCAATCTAACGTATGGAAAACATGTTTTCTTTTCAACAATTAATTTCCACCACTAAGTTTTATGAAGATTTTCAAAAGATTTTTCAATAAACTCAAAATAGATCTGACATGTAAATTCGACCTTCCATTAAAAATGATTTTTATTTCAAAACAATAAATTTCACTACTAAACTATATTGAAATTTTTTGAAAAGGTTCTACTAAAATTTTCTACTGAAGATTCGAGAGTTTTAATACAAACAAGTTTTCAATCACAAACATTGTTTATGGAACAATAAAATAATAATAACTTAAAAGAAGAAAACCTGGAGTCCTTCGTTCGATGAAGAATCCCCTCTGTAGCTTCTCCTTGATTTCTTGCTTTCAACTCTCTTCTGAATCTCTCTTTTCTTCAACCACAATTCTTTTACCCCGAAACACAAAAAACTATTCTTTTTCTTTTCTTTTATTTTACAGACCCAAAACAACAGAAAAATCTTCTCCGTGTGTGAAAAAATCTCTCATAATAAAATAAATAAAAATCCCTAAAGCTCTTCATCTTTTTCCACAAATAAACCCCTTCACTCATTGGTCCTTTTTCTAGCTTTTAAAAGCACACACTTATCTACAATTTTAATTAAAAATTTAAATTATTTACTCAAGATATTATCCACACAAGATTTTCTAATTTAATATTAAGAAAAAGATAATATTTAATTACCATCATCAATAATCATTTAAATTAATTTCTAACACTTTTAATTAATTAAATAACTTTTTAATTTGCAATATATTTAAAATTCAACATGTAACTAACTTACAATTAATTAAAACAACAAGACATCATTAATTAATCTTATAAAATAAGATTAATTAAATGACCACTAGCCATAAATAAAATAAATAATCAACAATCAAACTACATAATGACAAGGACCAAAAACCTCAATCATGACACGACAACTCACAACAGGACGACAGACTTGGGACAGGGACACTTCCAAATGAACTCCCTTTTTCAACATTTTACCTGTTGGGTTAATTCAATGCTCAGCCTGGCCCCACCTAAGCAGGTGGGAATCGGTGATCTTATACCCGCACTCGTGATACCAATAAATTTCAAGTAACACACACACATATATATATATATATAATCTAAACATGATATTGTGAGAAGGGGAATTACGCTGCAGCAAGGCACTTCGTGAAACGAAAGTGGTGCTAGCTAATCGCCTCTCTCACCTCACATCTATTCCCTAAAAATTACAATATCAATGATGAAATAACATTTCTTAAACTTAACTAATCATATTATAACATGATTACTTATCTACAACATCATAATATTTACTATTGAATCCAATTAACATCATCATAGAATCATAACATTGACATATATAATACTAGGGAAAAACCATTGCATAATCAAATAGTCTAAACACCACATAAAGTATCATAAATCATAATAATAATGTCAATTGTAGCAATCAACTAAACTATGCATTCGCACACACTAGGTCAATGAATTAATCACCATCACAAATCAGTATCACACTAACATATAAAGGTAACAAATCGTAGCAAATAGTATCAGCAACATGGGGGTATTCATAAGCATTCAACAAATGATGAGACTTTATCATCCTTTGCTGAGAGTTCTTACCGAGATCTCAAGTCATACCGACAATAGACTTCCTCATCACTAAGACAAAATTCCATCGCTAAGACTTTACTCTAAGGGCTTTAAGTTACATCGAGCACCGAATGGTCGGCAAGACATTCATCTTTCACCAAGAGGTTTCACCAAGATCTCTTATGTTACTTTGAAGCCATACTACTATCGGCAAGACCCCACGAGTCGCCAAGACTTCATACCGATCATCTTGAGCTACTCTGATGACTTCAGTTGTATCCCCATCAGCGTGACATTCTATTCTCGCTAAGACTTCTCCCTGAGACCTTTGGGTTACCCCAAGTGAATACCTCATTAGACTTTTAGCTATCTAGGACTTCACCGAACTAAGCTCTTCACCAAGGGTCTCCCTAATATATGATAGAATGGCCTTTCAGCCGAGATCTCCATGGCCATGAGAGGTTACACTTCGAATGCTTCTTGTCACAACGATAGGCTCTTCGGGTGAGATGTATGGGGCAGCTCACAAACGACCAGATAAATCACAATGTGTCAAAGCTGCTAGTCAGCTAGACATTAACAACAATATCACACCCATTTGGCTCCAATAGAGGTTACACTGCGGATGATTTAAAGTAATATTATTTCCAACATCTAATACACATGAATTTGATTGTGCATGCAAAGAAAGTGATCTAGATGATGACCTATAAGTGGATTTGAATGTAAATCAAATCAAATCTATTCTTGAACTTAAGAATTCCATATAATATAATACACATGAATTTTATTGTGCATGTGATGTAGAGAAGGGTGGAGTATGTCCACAAAATCACAATTAAAAAACTTTGCAAGTTTCAAAACCCTAACTTTGGTGGTTTCTCACACAAACCTTCATCATGCCTTGTAGCACTCCAAACCTAGTTTCTTGAGCATATCTTTTAGAGATGGCCTCAAACCCACAAACCATTCACCATCTCAGATACCCATTAGGCCCCTTTACAACATATTCAATTTGTGGCTAGGGTTACTTTGGAACAAGGCCCCCAAATTTTGACTATCCCACTTCAATTAGGCCAAATTAGGCCACTTTTCTAAAGCACCTCTATGATTTTAACCACCAAACCTCCAAACCCTACCCCAAGGCTTCTCTCAGGTCATATAGGGTCTGAATATGAAGATTCTACCAACAAGAATCACCCTCAATTCACCTTTGTATGAAAACCTATATCTACCTATCTTACCTAAGCCTAATACATGATGATATTAGGCTAGGGCTTGGTCAAATTTTCCCCAAAATCCATCTCCTACTCTAAAAAACACCAAAATATTTAAAAACACACTAATCCCCTCAATTCCACCGAGTTTGGAAAATTTTCAACGGTGGAATGGGCCTCAACACATGATTTTTGTCTTCAAACCCTCCAACCTAGGGTTCACAGGTTGTTCTCAATGAATTTGCTAAAACAACCTCAAAACTTGATGAAATGGATTAGACCAAGTGCATTTTACAGAGTATTCAATTCACCATCCAACCAAACAATTTTTAGATCAGTCGTATGTGGCCGTACACTTAGTTGTAGCAGCAGAAACACATAAAAATCATGAAAAACAGAGCTTGTATTATTGTTTTATCCTCCAAATCACTTCCAGAAAAATTGACTTGAAGTTTTTAGGCATATTTAAATGTGTCTCAATAGAAGCTGACGGTCTTCAACCAATTTTCAAACAAGTGACCGTTCAACTTCCAAAAAGTGACAAAAATGCAAAGTTGCACAAACAACTTTTGCAATGTTTTTGCAAAATTGACAAAACTTAACAACATGACCCTATGTGACACCAAAACCTCAAAAATGGTCCCAATAGACCTTATTACATCAAAATTGTGACTCAACACATGAAAATCCACACTTGACTCCTATTTACATCAAATTGGCAAAATTTGACTAGGTGCTCCTAAACCAAAGATGCAAAATAAAGTGATCTTAGATGATGACCTTATAAGTGGAGTTGAATGTAAATGAAATCAAAGATTGTTGAACTTAAAAATCTTACATAATCTAATACACATGAATTTGATTGTGCATGCAAAGAAAGTGATCTAGAT